>JAAAKG020158922.1:0-17835 GCA_010014905.2 Druon quercuslanigerum | reverse complement strand
CCAAAAAAGACTATTTTTTAAACAGAATTCCAGAATTTTGGACCAAATATTTAAATTTTTTAACTAAAAAAGACGATGTTTAAATAAAATTCGAGAATTCTCAAACAAAAAGTTGATTTTTCAGATGAAATACTCTTAACGGTGTATAAGTCATTCTATTGTGGTTTAGGCGCATTCTTACAAATAGGTTCTTCTCCATAAAAGTTAAAACTTCTGTTTTTTCAATAGGTAAACTAATTACCACTGTAGAGAAAAAAAATTATTGTGATTTAAGAAAAATTACTGGTCTAGGCAACTAATCTAAATGAAACTTTGTTAATTATTTTTACATTTAAACAATTTATTTAAATAATTCAAGATAATTGATTAAACCGAATAAATTCGATTTTCCGTTCGAAATGTATATTTAAGTATTTAAATAATACAGCCACACACAAAAATGCTCTTCACTACGAGTTAAAACAGTATACGTATACGTTTTTTATGATCAAGGTCAATTAAAGGTCAAGTTCAATTGAAGATCAAGGTAAATAAAACCATTGCTTCGATGAAAACCTCTACTCTCATATATTTTTAGAGTCGTTGTAACCCATTCCAGTGTCACTATAAACCTGTCAGATTAGGGTCAAGGTCAAGTGAAGGTCAAAATGAGAAAAAGCATTACAGCCCCACAAAAAAACTGTTCTGCAATCCTAGCTAAAGCACGATACCAATGCGTTTTTAAGGTCGTTGAATCTAAATTCCGGGTCTGTTTAAACCTATCAGGTCAGGATCAAGGCTATTTGAAGGTCAAAATGAAGGTAACCATTGGATCAGATAAAACCTCTACTCATAGACGTTTCTAGGGTCGCTGAATCCGAATCCGGGGTCAGTTTGACCCTATCAGGTTATGATCAAGGTCAAGTGAAGGTCAATGAGAAGAAAATCATTGAATCGGAGAAAACCTCTAGTTTTAGATGTTTTTAGGGTCGCTGAATCCGAATCCGGGGTCAGTTTGATCGTATCAGGTCAGGATTAAGGTCAAGTAAAGGTCAAAATGAAGGAAACCATTGTATCGGTAAAGACTTCTACTTTTAGACGTTTTTGGGGTAGCTTAATCCAAATTCGTAATCATTTTGAACCCATAAGATCAGGATCAAGGTCAAATGAAGGCTCGGGTTGCAGAAAAAAAATCTTTGGGGACGTGTAACTTTGTTCTTTAAACAAAAAATGTCGTTACGTGAAAGTTACGTAATTGAATTTCCTTGCCGGCAGCTTGTATAGTGCAACCAACACTATTTTAAATGCCCCAAATGAAAAAAGTTTTTGCAATATTTTTTATAATAATAAGTACATTTTCTAAAGTATATATTCTTTTTGCTTACTCCTATAAGAAGCTTTGCAATGCTATAATTTTAAAAAAATTTGAATTTTTTAAATCAAATTTTTATGAATTTAAAAATATCCAAAACAATCTTCTAAGCAATTGACCGCACGTGTGTTTGTGTTTTAAAATCGGTTTTTTATAGTAGTAATTTTTTCTTCAACAAAATTCAAAGTTGATGCAAGAAGACAAAAGATGTCTTGATTATGAATATTGATAATGATAAAAAACCAATTAAAAAAAAAATTTCAAACTTTCAACCAAAGAGATGAGGTTTAAAGTAAAAATATAAATCTTCAAGAAAAAAAATTATTTCTTAACAAAGTGTTTCAACCAAATCTTTCAAAACAAATTTAAATATTCAAGCAAAGAAAAATAATTTTTAACCCAAAAGTTGCATTTTTTTAAACAAAAATAATACTTCTACTAAAACAGATAAATTTGTGAGTCATTTAGTTAAATTCTTTATTAAAAGTTGAATTTTTAGTTAAAAAATATTCTACAACAAAAATTGAATTGTCAATCCAAAAACAAGAATTTTTAACCAAGAAGGATGAATTTTTAAAACAAAAGTTGAATTCTTTACCTAATAGTTGCATTTTTATCCAAGAAAGATAAAATGTCTCTTAAAATGGATAAATTTTTATTTAAAAAAATGAATAGTTTAAATTGAACAGTTGCATTTTCATATGAGAAAGATGAAATTTCTTCTAAAACCAAAATTCAAACACCAAAATAGGAATTGTAACCAATAAGTAAATTTTCTGCTAAATAGTGAAATTTTTAACTAAGTATAGTATGACTTTTGAACAAGATTCTTAAATTTTAAACCAAACAGATGCATTTTTGTCCAATAAAACTAAAAGTTTTACTAAAGCGAGTGAATTTTTAAATGAAAACGATAAACTTTCAAAAAAGAGGCACTATTGAGAAAGGGCTGGCAAAACTCGTGCGCGCTCGAGAGCCTGAAAGTGGAGGGGGATCCCCATTCCGAGAAAATTATTCTCCTAAAAGTCCGATCGCGGCACTATTGAGAAGGTGGACTGTATTTCTAAATTTTTAAACAGGATACTGTAAATGTACACTGTTATAAAAATGCTGAAATGTAACAATTTATAATGTTACAAAAAAACTGGAAAATAAAATACACACTAAATAATAAAGTCAGGATTAAATAAGTAACAATAATACATTTTTATTAGCAGCTCATATTACAAAACATACTTATAAATACACACATAGGCATACTCAGCAGTACCCATTCTATTTTGTTCTATAATTTAATCAATGCGTTTATACACATAGTGATGAGATTACTTGCATAGTGAAGGTACAAAATGGTAAAAATCCTTTTCAAAATTTAGGACAAAAACCGATAGAACACAAGATATCTATACTACAATATTGGAATATTGTAATAAAAACAAACTTCATTATTCTACCTTTTTTCAGTCGAAACGCTTTGGTTATCACTTCTGGTGTGAGGCACTGTTTTATCATAGTCTTACACATTATTCTATCAAATATCTAATACCTACCGACTAAAAACTACTAGACTAAAAAAACTTAAGGAAACTAAAGATAGTTAATAACAAATATGTACAGTGGGTGTGGAGAGAATCTGATGCCGAGAATTGAGTGTCGGGATTTATAGGAGATTGACATATGTCTCCGCAATCGTCTCTCTCACAAATGTCACAAAGGTGTGATGGTGTAGGATTATAGAATGATCTTGCTCTCCTTGCTGTTGGAAAATATATAATAAATTAGATTTGATAATTTCACGATGATTTATTTTGTTAAAAAGAGATATTTCGGGTTTCAACCATGCACAAAATTAGGAATTTAGCGGACGTTTCATGAGCATTGTTCACTTATTCAGGACTAGCATTGTCCCTACTGATTTTTTTCTTTTTAGGCTCAAAATGTTTGTGAGGCATCCCAGAAGTATATTCTGAAAAAAACTGACATATGCAAGTCCTTTTGGGTTTATGTCAGTCATCATGTGTTTTAAATATGGTTTGGATGTTGTGTTTGTTGACAATTCTTCCAATTTGTTCAGTGACACCTTGGATGTAGGATAGGATGGTGGTCGTTTTTTCTCTATTTCTTTCGTAGCTTGTGTTGACTTGTTCTTTTTTGTGTATTTTGTTATTGCTTTATCATTTTTTGTTTATGTAATCCTTCTGTTAAGATTTGTTTAACGTGTTGTCCTTACTTATGTAAGTTATCTTTATCTGTTACGGAGACAACTCTGTATACAAGGGAGTTGATGAATGATTGTTTTTGAGATAGTTGGTGATGGGAGTAGGAAGCACGTGGCTATCTGTTTTAAGAGGTGGCTATTCTATAAACTTTATGTCCTAATCTGTTATCAGATCTTTTATAAACTAGTACGTCCAAAAAAGTCAGTTTTCTGTTTTGTTCTATTTCCCTAGTGAACTGGATATTAGGATGTAATCGATTGATGAAATCGAAAAACTTAGTTTGATCTGGTCCATGTCGCCAGATGACAAAAGTGTCATCAAAGTAACGGAACCCAAATTCCGGTTTAAGCTTGGATTGGTTGAAGATTTTAGTTTCTAGATGTTCCATAAAAGGGCCCATAAAAGGATGTTCTATGCAAGGTATAAGCTCGGAAGGGAATTTTGTAAAAGATTTAATAATATCAATTGTATCAGAGATTTGTACTTTCGTAAAGAGAGATAATATGTCGAAACTCAAAGTGATGTCTTGGGATTGAATACTGTTCTTAAGAGTTTAAGTGATCGGAGAAATTCTCATGAGCATGGTATCATGCTCAAAATGAGCTCGAACTTCATGTGCTTTGGGAATTTAATGAGCATTTTTAAGGATTTTTAATTAGATTTTTAAAAAATCGTATTTTCTATCTTTATTAATTATATTTACATTATTTATATTTCCCGGGAAAATTTACCGCTTCAAATTGAAAAGGGCGCTAAATTTAAACAGTAAAATAAGTCAAAATAATGGAAAACATATTATTTGCATTAAACAGTGCCTTACTCACGATTGCTACAATATTCCAATTTCTACATTTTTCTAGGTATAAAACCAACCATACACCTCAAATATTAATAATACTAATGAAATAAAATTTTGTTTCTCAATACATTTTAAATACTTTTTAGTTGAGCTTTCAAATCAGTTAGATAAATTTTGAGCCTGAGAAAGGAATTTTTTAACTAAAATGAGGAATCTTCATCCAAAAAAATGAATTTTTATAGAAATCATCAATCTAAAAAATAAATTTTGAGCCAAAATTAGAATAGTTGAAATGTTAAAAAAATAAATGTTAAACAAAAAAATGATTTTTTTAACCAAAAATAGAAGAATTCAATTTTAATTCAATTTTAAACCCTAAAGGTAAATTTTCTACGGAAAAAATACAGTTTCAATAAAATATGTAAATTTTCAACTAAAAATATAAATTTTCAAGGAAACTTGGATTTTTGACCAAATAGTGGAATTTCCAACACAAAAGATGAATTTTCTATAAAAAATGACGGATTTTTAACTAAATATTTTTCTCCAACCAAACAAAAGAATTCTTAACATACATTTTTTCAACTAAAATGATAAATCTTCAACTAAAATAAAAGAATAATTTTTAAGCCAACACATGAAGTTTTAACTACAAAGGTAAACTTTCTACCAAAAATAAAATATACTTAAATTATCAATTAGGAAAATTAATTTTTAACCAAAAAGTAAACAAATTTTGAAGAAAATAGTTAAATTTTCAAGAATAGAAATTAATTTTTACCAAAAAGATCAAACAGATAAATTTTCAACTAAAAATAGAATAATTAAATTTTCAGTAAAAAACTTAAATTTCAATAAAATCAAACTAAACTATCAACGAAATAGTATCATTTTCAACTAAGATTCAACTTCTATAAAAAGTTTCAATTTCCCCCCAAAAAAATGGAAGTTACATTTTTAGCTTAGAAAATTTAATCTAAATAATAAAAAACTAATTTTCAAACAATAAGATGAATTTTATACAAAAATAGATGAATTGTAAACAAAGAAAATGAATTTGCAACCTAATATTTGAATTTTTAAAATAATTTTCAACCAAAACGATAAGTTAGTCACCAAGAAGCTTAAATATTCTCCCACTAATTCGAATTTTCAATCAACTAGAAAACATAATTTTCAACAAAATAATTAAATTTAAAAAAAAAGGTTTGTCAACTAAAATGATGAATCATCAACCAAATAAATGAACTTTTAACAAAGTTCCAACTAATTAATTGAATTTTAAAACAAAAAGGATTAATTGTCAACGATAAACGTGATATTTCATATTTCAACCAAAAATTATTTTAATTTTATACCAAAAATAGTTGAATTCAACCAAAAAAGATTTTCAACAAAACAGTTTGAATCCTCAACCAAAAGAGATTAATTTTCAACTAAATAGCAACTCTGTAATTTAAAAAATTATATCTTTATTTCACTCTAGGATGTTTTTGTAAAAATATATGTAGTAATTATGATACATATTTGTTTTTAACAAAATACTTTAAATGCTTTTAAAGGCTCTATTAATTCTCTATTCGGGCTTAAATGCTGAGCATATTCTCGAGAGCATTTGCTCAACAAAAATTCTCGGGCATTTAAGAATTCTAGGATTGAATGTGAATCTGTCGTATCTTTTTGATAAAATAAAATGAGTTTTGGACGTGAATGATGGAGTTTCCTGTAAAAAAATTTAGTTCTGTGGCGAGGAAGCATGATAGTTTGTAAGTTGGTGAATTTATTGCGCTGACGATCGATTTGAGTGAAATGTTAATTTTGTGAATGTTTGGAAGCCAGTCAAGTTTAGAGTCTCTTAGAAGGGTTTTTGTTTTACTGACTATTGTTTTTGTGGAATCCTTTTAAGTTTTTTGTATATATCGTCAGTTGGACCAGCGACTACGGTGGGGCGCTCTGACCCATCACAGGCATCGTGAAGAGTATACATAATAACAACATAACATGATACCTCAGTTTCAGGTTAGTCCTGAAGAAATGAACTGCAATGTTCACGAAACGTTGGCAAAATTCGTAATTTTGTACACGATTGAAACCCGAAATATATAATAAATTGCAATTACGATTGAGTTACAGTATTAAGTTATACAATTTAAATAATTATTGCAATATACTCACTTGAATCGTAGTAATCATAAATTGATACTGGTACTGGCTTCTGCTTCGCGACTTTGTGCGTTCTAAACGCAGAAACGGTGGGACAGAGTTCGGTTATATTCATCTGAAAAAATAACAATATATTAATCATTAATTTTCAGTTAATGAACATATTTGATGTATAATATTGACTTAAAATGATGGCAATCTTACCGCGTCAAAATAAAGCACAACCATCGTGTCTCCATTTTTAGTTTCCACACGTTTAATATTGTGCGAAGCTTCCAAGCTAGGTAGTGAATCCATGTCCACAGTAAAACCTGATGGTAGACTCACTTCCATGACTGCCATATTACTCTCTTTTGTCTCATTTGTTGTTACAAAGCTGTAATAAATAGTGAATTATATTTTAATCAAAATTTCACAAATTATTAAAAAGTTTGAGAAGATTTTTGAAATCTTACCCTGAACATATGGTGAGCTGTAGATGATGTTCATTCGAAGCTCTTGTGACTTGAGGATCTAGTGTGAAAAGAGGCCAGGCTCCTGTGACATTCAAATTATAATGTGATGATACTTGCACAAATGCAAATCCAGTACCAGTCGCTGTTATATTCACGATACGAGTTTTCTTGGGAAGCTGAGACAGGCCAAAAACAATGATGAGAAAAGTAT
Source organism: Druon quercuslanigerum (assembly GCA_010014905.2). Taxonomy (NCBI): domain Eukaryota; kingdom Metazoa; phylum Arthropoda; class Insecta; order Hymenoptera; family Cynipidae; genus Druon; species Druon quercuslanigerum. The sequence continues at coordinate 10,637 of JAAAKG020158922.1, read as the reverse complement.
AATCCAAACTGAACCGAAAAATAAATTATATATAAAATTCTTAGTTTTCTCACCACGTGCTTTTGTAGGATCATGGAGTTGGCTGGATTAATATTTATCTGACTTTGTCCATTATTGTCGTACGTAAATGTAATCGCAACATTATTATCCTTTGATGCTAATCTTTCTCCCAGCTTGGCCAGAGCTTGTATCCCAATTACTGTGTCCTGTAATTGAATTACAATTATTTATAGTTGCTTCCTTTTGAAATTCTATGTAAGTATTTTTGCAAAAGTTCCTTCGATTTACCTGAGTCGATGCAAAACCACCTTCCCTGTTTCTCTGAGTGACGAGCCACTTCATCAATGGTATCGCATCATTTACAAGATTTCTTCTCAAATAAGTTAGCAGAACATACGACGTCATTTCCACGTCAACTGACCTGGGAAGCGAGTACCACGGATTTTTGTCATCTTCGGGAACAGCTTTGCTCCACCACTTCATACCTGATTGTCCATTGTCGTGAGCTTTCGATTCCAGGGCATAAAATGCAGTCTCCTCGTACTGATTTTTTGCAAGATTTAGCACATAGGTACACAAACTTAAAGCATACACGTCTTCCAAACCTGCGATGTTCTCGACAATATACTGAACACCTGAATTGATTGTTCTTTGATAACGACTCAAAGTCTCCTACAAGTAATTATTATTTAATAATTAATTTAAAAACAAACGTGATAATAAATAATATAATTTTTTGTAAATTTACCTGATTTTCTAGGAAAGTGATCAGTGTATATGCGGTGAGTGCAAGACCTTTTGCAGCACCACCTTGCATATCTCGATGACTGACTTTCCCTACTTCTGGGAAGCTTCCATTCGAATCCTGCTTACTAGAGAGCCATTTCAAAGCGTCGTAAATTATTTGTTTCTCTATATTGATGTACTTGTTTGCTTGATACAAGGACTTTGCTACGAATGCTGTAAGCCTAAGAAATATATTTTATTTAAAAAAGACCTTAACCATATATTAATCAATGGGAATTATATATTTTTTTTTAAATTACGAACCATGTACTTCCACTAGCATCAGCTTCTCCGAAGGCACTGAATGAACCATCACCGTGACGATAAGTTAATTCCTGTTGATATCCGATTTCCAGGTATTTTAAGGCTCTGCTTTCAATGGCTGGTTTCAATTGATTAGTGTTCTGTAAAAAAACATGCCTATTGGTGATGATCAGGGTGATCGCAAAATGATTTTAAATTATTGTTGAGGAGCTTACCTTCAAGTAATCAAGTATGACTATGTTTGGTACAAAATTTAACATATTCTGTTCACCACAACCCGATGGCATTTTGATTAAATTCGCCAGATTGGGAATACTTGGTCCTAGGATATCACCTGCGTATAACATCAAATCGTTAGTCAAACATTTGATCAGAACCTTTTATAATTACTTAAATGCAGATAAGAAAAATAAATTTCATTACCTACTGCAGATATTTCCACAAACTCTGAACCTGTTACGATGTTCTTCGGTATACCAACTGTTAAATTAGTTGTTAAGGATCTAGTGCTTCTCAGATCCAAAAAGGTAGCATTGTTTCTGTACTGCGTCTCACCCTCTGCCTACAGAAATGACATTAATAAAAAACTTTTTCAAATAATTTCACACTCCTATTATAGAGATTATTTTAATTTTCTGAAATCAAAACATACCTTGACAAGTAGTTTGATTTCAATACCATCTGCAGCAATACTGGTTGTGGCATTAGCTGCTATCGTGATATATCCCAACTCCTTTGGAATAACCATGAAAGACACGCTACTCATAGAATTACCTTGAACTTTTACAGTCTTTCTACGATACCTTTCGAACTCTGAAACATATTAAGATAATTAAAATCGAATGATTCCCAAATTTTATAACAATATTATAAATAAATGACCAATTCAATGTAGTTCTTACTTGGTGTATCATGCACCTCATTCGAGACTTCCGCAAACTCGAACTGATTTTTGTTTTCCAAGACTACATCCGCAATCAAGTCTCTATCCATATAATTGAAAACAACGATAGGTATAGCGACTATTTCACCTCGAATCACAGAGTACGGTAGATCGATCGATAAGAAGAAGGGTTTAAAAACCTTCAACTAAACAATAATTTTCCACTTGTTACAAATGTTTACCAGAATCAGTCTTTAAAATAGATATCAATTTTATTAATTCAAACCTTTCTGGGTGCTTCAAGCAGACCAAATCCTTGAACAGTATTCACAGTAAAGGCACTAATGACCCAAGATGTGATCGAGTCTGGCACCTTTTTTCGGATCATTGCCTTACCCTCGTTTCTAAATCAGATACATGGTTTATATTACAAAAAAGTGATTGACAAGTTTTTTATCGAAGTCCCAAGATTTAAAAACTCAAAAGCTATAATACAGAAGAAGAGCTGAGCTATAACATTGCATCACAATTGTGAAATATATACATGTATGTATATTTGTTTAATATCTATGTACACAAAATGTTACCAGCTGATGCATTTAGGAAGATATTTTTTATCGTGTAAAAAGTACACCAAATTAAATAATTGGAAGCAGGTGATCATTGACGAAAAGTATAGACAGATAGATATAAATAAATACCCTGAAGACGAGTTTGTGAAAAGCCATGTGTCTTGGATCTCATGCATTAAGAAAACACGGGGTCTATTCCATACGGGAAACGGGATTCGAGAGAAGGCGAAAGGACCTGCCAATGGTGGTCTGGTTGCAAGTCTATGAGTGATAGGTGGACCAATGTCTGGTCGCAATGTAGATACCCCATCAGGCGAGCCTGTTATTCTACCTGCCGATATACCTGGTTTCCCTGCAAGTTAACTCCAATCATATAATAAACAATAGAAACAAAATAGCTTACAGATTGAGATTGGAGAATAAAATACCATCTTTGTTTCATCCCAAGCACAAAATATGTATTTGTTGGAAGGATGTCACCATGAATGATGAATGAAGTACATTAAACTGATATATTGCTAAAATTCCACCACCGCAAGCATCCCACCATCACTATATCATTCCAGATTTCGGTATCAGTAGGTAGGTTATTGAAAAAGCATTGTGACTCTAAATAGCGAGCGGCTAAATTTCTGTCATCAGGTGCATTAAGCATAAAATATAAAATTAGTTTCCACAGATTTTATAGGAAGTTTATAGAAGAAACCTTGGAGACATATAGTAAAGATTAATTCGTATGAATTACCCAGCGTCAAGCGCTTGCCAAAGCCAGGTTTCGGGGAAATTCTTGCGCACTTTGACCTTCTCGGGTGGAAACATATTTGGACTTGCTTTTGCCTCCATGGCAGTGGGTAGAAAGTCGACGTCAAGATTGGAACGGTAGAATGCTATGCAGATATAAGCAACGTTAAACGATTATCTACTATCTAGGGTAGTAGGCTGAGCGACGGATTTTATAAGATTATTTTTTTAATTCTAAGTAATAACGGTATTATATCTCAGCCATTATTATTAAGTATAGTTGGTGATATATTTCCGATTCTATGTTCGATGCTATTAGACAGAAGAAGATTAAATTTCTGAATTAATTATTAATAGCGTGAACACAGGAGATGTGCTTGATGAATTAGTGGTCTAATTTTATGGTGTAGGCGTGTCTGCGAGAATTGTTTTCAGAATGATTAGTGATTTACTTACCAATTGGAAATGCATAGTGTATATAGGCGTTTGTAAGAATTACAGCTCCAGCATTCTGTTGAAAATTACCATTATTATTGCATTCTCTACTCACTTATGTAAACTAATATATCTATAAGAGCTCAACATTATATTTGAAACTTACGGTAAAAATTTCACTGGTAGTTTCAGAACCACTACCATGGAAGAGTTCGGATGTGTCAATTTCATCGTAAGACTTCATCTCTCGCTCAACTTGTTCCTGTAGAATGAAATTATAATTTTCTTCTAAAACTGAAGATCTTTCTGGATTATTTGAAATTTTGTAAATATACATACATAAGAAATATCATTGCCAGATTTCAATAATAGGGATCTTTGATCAACCCCCAAAAGACCGATGTAAGAGTCTGGATTTGTAGAGATTGTCAGACCAATTTCATCACCAGGTCCGGCCTCTGATCCCAGTTTAACGTCGATCTTTGGATTTAAATCAAGTTGAAAAAAAAACTTTAAATTTATGATATTAAATTTTAAATAAGTTAAACTTACGAAATTTTGTAGAGAGCCTTGTATATCGACATCAATAGAATCTGCAATTATTGTGCCATTGTCGGTCACAAAATATACCAATACGTGGGCTGTTGGTGCCATGAGAGGTGTTGTCTTAAATCTGAGAATTACCAGTTAAGATGTCAATTAAATTCTCGAAAATAGGGGACAAGTAATTAAATTATTATTGCAATAAAAATAGGTTAAGGCATAAGTTACCTAAAACTAAGAGTGTTTCTGTTTTCTCCTCTGATAGATGCAGCAGCTTGAATATTTCCGCGGCCGAAAATCTCGTAGTTTAAATATTTTAGTGGCATCGTGGAGTTTACCTCAATCTCCACAAAAGATGAATCCGCCTTAGGATTTGGTGTTTTTACCACAGCTTGTATGTATTCTCTAACAAGACTGTTTACGGGATATACCGTAGGGAATTGCTCATGAAGATTAAAGTACCTCGCCTATATATTATACAAAATATTTAGATAATTAATTATTATATAAATACTGGTTAGTATTAAGACAAAACAATTTATATACCTCGATTTTTAGACTGTCCTTTGCATCAATTGGGGGATAGAATTCCAGTTCTGCCATTCCATTTTGATCCAAAAATTTCGTATAATTGGTGTATTCGACATTGTCATATGTACTAGTTATTGCCACAGGTGTTTTGGAATCTTGCACAGGCGATCCATCATGTTTCGTTAGTTTGAGCTTTAAAATTAATATTATAAACACTGAATTTGGCTATAATTCATGGTGGAAAAAAGAGAACCTAATTTTAAAAACTCACGGAAGTTGTGTATTTTAATCCAGGTTTGTAGTAGCCTGACTGGTGAACTAATTCCATCGAGTATCTATGTTTATGAAGAATTATTTGGGTAGAAGTATTTTGTCTTCTTCCGGTCATTGCCTCTTCTACTGCAACTTCAATTCTTACTGGTCGAAAATAATCATCATCTCTCAACCTAAAATTTTTACAGAACTTTGAGAACATGAAATACAAAAAAATATTTTATCGTGAAAGATTTATCAATACCTTAATTCTTTGTAGATGTCAAACTCGACTGCTACCTTGCCATCAATAGGTTCCACTTTTCGTACAGGTTGAAAAACTGGTTGAAGGACACTGGAAATTATGTCCGGATAAGCAGTGATTGTTGCTTCTCCTTTAACTGTCTTTCCATACGTGTATCTGCAATAAAATAAATATTCAGCAATCATTTCATAAAAAGTAACTTATTAACTACACATAGATATCAAATCAATACGAACTTTGCTCGAACTGTAACGTGAATCTTTTCATCTTTAAAAGCAATATGCTTTTGAGAGTCGATGGTAACTTCAAAGTTTGGAAGTACGTATTCAGCGACTTGGAATTCCTTTTCGAATGTCTGTTCATCAACTATCGTTACTATTTTCCAGTCTCCCAAAACAGGTGATTCAGAAAGTTCTATTTCACCGCTGAATACTCCTCGGGTTGTTGCTGGTCGAACCCATTGTTTAATTCTGTTACCTTTTCCATCCTGTAATCAATATTTCAAATGTAATATACTATTTTATTCTACCTGAATGATTTTAAATAAATTGAGATTATTTAATAATTCAAAAGAATGTTTACCATAACATGAATTTGCAATTGTCTTGTGTCCACAGGTTTCATACCTGAATCCAAGAGAATGCATCGAAACATGACCTTGTTACCCGGTTTATAAACAGCTCTGTCTGTTTGAGTGAAAACGGTGTAACTTTTGTGGACATATCTCACGTCTGTCGAATTCTCAAATTCAATTCCAGCTATTCCCCGAGCCGTCAAACGGTAGTCTGCAGGTCCTACATCAAGAATCTAAGAGAAAGATTTTTAACTTGAAATAAACTTGAATAATTTTCAACACCGTTTGATTATGATAAATAATTAAAAATCCCTCACTTGAAGTATGACAATTTCCGTAGAATAGGGCGGCACATTTACCGATTTTGAATCAATTTTAACGTCTTGTCCATCAAATTGACGAGCGTTTAACTCTACCAATATGATAGATGGAACCGATATGCCTGCGGTACTCACTGCTACATGATATTCCGAATTAGGACGCAACACTCTCGGAGCGATGACCGTGTAGTACCTTCGAGAAGAACGGCGATCTCGATTATTTACGATGTACTTGGTTTAAATCGGTCAATATGAATATTAACTGATTGTAATTTTGCACGTGAAACACCAATCCATATAATCCGATATATATAACCATTCAAAAATTAAAGAAACCGGCTTGGACGAGTTTCTTATATTATATACTGTGAGATATCAGTATATCCTTTAAACCAAAGTAACAATTGATATTAAAATTATAATAAGAATTTTTTAGCAACTTAAAAGCGATGGAAACTCTATGGAGAAAGCATATGAATTTTTAAAGAAAAGATTCTCAAGACTGTGAGCAACAATAAGTGAGAAAGTTTCATTCATCATTTGGCGCTATTGTAAATCATATTCGCAGGATTTCTTCAACGGGTTATGCAAAAATAATTACAATTTTGAGTGTCTTTACGTTTTATGAATGAAATATGCGATTTAATTAAATGAAACGTTAATATAAAATACGTACGGTTCGGCTATAACGTTTCCATAGAGGCAGCATAGTGATATTATAAAACTCCTCCACCAGTCCATATTTTATTGCCAATTCTATAATGCAGAAAAGAACGATCGCATGTATTATTTATTAAGGTCAAGTACTCTAAGATATGGAGCGAGAGTATATTGTATAATAATCATAATATAATGAAACACGAATATGTTCATTTATATTTCAGATTACTTTAACTCAAGTAAAATAGTAAAAAATATACAACTTTTGAAAAATACCTGATAAAAAGCAAAAAAATCATTCTATATGTATTGTTGGCTGAAGCAGAGTGAGTCAATGAGTTACAGTATTATATAACTAAGCGTGCTCCATTCGCATGTCTTAATATACTTGTGAATGGGAGCTAGATTTTAGTGAATGGGTAAAACCCAGTGCAACAATTCAATAATAAAAATATCTGTGTAATAATTTTTAGTGCGGTTTAGTTTATGGGCTCATTCACAAATAATGCATATATGTATGCATACATGTGTATTGTAGGTGTTTTAATTTTGTATTGTTGTTTAACAGCAGCTATTATGTAATAATGACTACTAAATTGCATGCCAGTTTGCAATTATTTTTTATATACATATTTTTATATTCTATTGATAGTCTCCATTAAGCATTTCCTTAATGGGTTGGTTTTACATGGAGTTATTTTGTTTGCATGTATGCGCCCTACTTTCTACTCGTATATCCTAACAGGTGTCCCGTTCGAGATGAAGACCCCACCCTTCTTTTTAATCGCGTTCTTGCCCACCTCAGAGACATGAGTAGATTATTATTACCTTCCTACGTAATAATATAGAAGTTCGTAATGTATGTAATTTCGTACCTTATGAAGAAATAAGAACTGTATGCATTTTATTGACTCAGTATACACAAATTGATACATTTAATTGAGTGTCTTTTAATGTGAAAATAAATTATTTATTCATCACTTTGAATGTTTGTTTATTTATAAATTATTGTTCATGTAGTTGACCATTATTATTTTTAATAAGCTATCATTTTTAAACATAAAGATAGGTTTACAGAAATTAGAAATCACACGCTCACTGATGTTGTATATATAACAAGTTCAATCATGATAAATATGTAAAATTTTAAATCTTGATGTAACTGTAATCAAATTTACCGCATTTAAAATGTTTAGTGCAACTCTAGTGGTTTAGTTGCATTAAAGTTGAAAAATGATTAAGATTCGAAATTAATTTCTGAAACACAAATTTCGTGCATGTTACTAAATATACGCATTCTGCATCAGATTATCGGCAGTGAGCCTTTATTAACATACTATTTAGGACGCATGCTCGCATTATGACTCACTCTGTATTATGATTTGATTCTTATTCATAGACACACATTTCTTCGAATTATTGATCTATTAAAAAAGATTATAAATAAGAAAAGCGCCGTGAATGAAAAATTATATTTATTCAGATCTGAAAAATGTGTCATTTCAATAAATTTATATTCTTAAAATTCGTAACAATCATTGATATTGAAGCAGACATATTTACATTGTCTTGTTTTTATGAATAAAAAAGTGCGCGTCCTATGAAAAATGGTCGAAAGAAAATTTGTAGATCTAATTTAGGTCAACAATTTTGTTATTAAATATTTTGTTGCTTCTTTTGCGGTTTTGTAAAAAATTTAATTTATTTAGTTTCAGTGTTATTTTTTAAAAATACGCGATCTCGCGTAAAGTGGTCCTATCAAATAATGATTATCAACCAATTTTTTTTTTTTAGTTATCGTTTGTCCATTGTTTTCGTATCTTACATCCCAAAATGGAATTTTTTATTATTTTTTTCGATTATTTTTTTGTGCCTAAAACCAAAACTGTTGGTCAAAAAAATGTTGGTTGACAACACAGTCCTTGCTTTTTGGTCTCTAAAAACGTCCATCAAAGTGCAGTCTAATCCGATTAGTCTTTAAAAAGTTTCCAGTATACAGATGAGAGACACCTTCGTAAAATCCGTTTTTCGAATTCATGGGATATCGATAAGTGGAGACTTAAATAAATCCGTGAAAGTAAATTTCCACATAAAACTAATACTTTCTCATTATAATGACAATTCTCACAGACTCTATGTCTTTTTTATAGGTAAACTCGAAGAATAAATTGACTCATTCTCAATTAAAAAATTCCATGAAATTATGCGTGACAAACATCCGATGAAAATACCTGTAATAAAAAGATTTGTTTCCCACGACATGAAGAAGACAATGATAATGTAAATTGTGTCAGGACAGGTAAAAGAGCAACGATCTTAAAATAATAAGGTCAAGATTCCATTTATACATAAGCATGACCTAGTATAGATTTATCAATGACGGTAACATTACCTCATATAGTAAATTTCGTAACATTATTTTTTAAATAGAGAAATTTAAAGCAGAAAATAAAAATGACATTCCTTTTCTACTTTGTGAGCATTTGCAAATTACATTTTATTTCGCAACATTTTTTTACTTCTTCCGAGAACGCGACAGAGTGTCAATAGAAATGGAAAGAAAGCTGCGACTAGCATGAACTCGTCATCGTCAAAGAAATCGGCAACCAGTCTCTTACATGTTTGACCGAATAATATAAAAGAAAATTCTAATAGTGAATATGTTTCAAAGAATTTATAAAGTACCGAGAAGTGATTAAAATTCTTTCATAACATGTTCATCAAGGACCGCCAAAACATGAACGTAGGTGGTGTCCTTCCGCCCATACAAATGAAAGTGAGGCCACTAGTATCACATGAATAATTATAATAACAGATTCCTGAAGATCGTGCTTTGAAAATTCAAAATTAAATTACTTACATACAATAATCAGAAAAGTCCAAGATTTTTATTTGATTAAATGAATTTCCCTTCAATTATACACTCCAATTAAGGCAAATTAAAATCCCTCGGTGAGTTCAAAATATATAAAAAAAAATGAACACAACAAGCACATAACTAACATTCATGAGATTCTCATTTCGCAATAATTCATTTGACTGAGACTGCACAAAACCTATGGCAATTAGTAAATGGAAACTGAACGAATGCATGTGTGCCACTTAACCGGTGAAATTCGCGTTTGGACAAAAAACGCAGTTTGTTTCATCTCTTTCAACGAACATCTTTGATTCTTCGATCAATCCTTATAAATATAACTTGTCCTTGAGACAACACACACACACACATGTATGCACACAGGTGAATTTTCTAGGGCTGGATGTATCACGACTTATTTTCGAGGATGACTCACCTGGAGAACACCTTCCAGCGCGAAATTTTTTACGCTTCTACGCGTTTCGCACTTTCTACCGGTTACGAACTCAGTCGTAAAGCCGGCGATCGTTGTAAATCGTTTTCCAATTTCCAAAGCCTAGGTGCGTATCCAGAAGATAAGTTTTAACAACTTTTATACAAGTTTTTATTTGTCAGGACCGCGAGCGGTATTTACCGCAGCCGCGATGAAAACAATGAATTATATGTCGGCGCGACGGTCTTTTCAGCACTGTGGGAACGGTGGAACACTATACTTGACACTACCAATCAAGGTATGAAGGCGTTCAAAGGAGTTCTCCTACTCTTTTGGTTCCGACGTTCGAAGCAAATACCGTTATATCGGACCCTCGCTGGGATGCACTGTAGAATGTAGATTGTAGAATGTAGAATATTATTGTAGATTCTCTAGGGGCGATGGAAAACGTGTTTTCTATGTGTATATATACCCACACTCATATATAAGAATATATATATATATATATATATATATATATA
>JAAAKG020158911.1:2305-29690 GCA_010014905.2 Druon quercuslanigerum | reverse complement strand
AATATAACAAGACGTTCGGACAATACTTTTTCGCGTTTTCGAGCGTTCGGACCCTTTTCGTTTCTGGCCACTCAATTTATCAACTTGTTCAATTCTCTCATCATTGAATACAATGTTGCATATTGTTTTCTCACTCTTTCCTTCGAACACCATGGTTAACTATAATAATCTTATAATATTATTCGAGATATCACAAAAATTTCCCTGAATATTCCTGGACTATTCCAATGGAACTTTCAGAGAATTGAAATAATGATGTTCCAGGAAGTAGGAATATTCCCGCGTATCCAGGAAGGTCTCCCAAAAGGTACGGCGAATGTTCGTTAAATTTGTCGCTTTATATTAACTTGATTCATTTGATGAATTGAATTTCTTAAAAACATTTCTCAAACCTTCCTGAAAACGTCGATATTTATCTACTTCCGGATACTTTTCTGAAATATTTTTCGGAATTCTCGGAGCCTTCAATGAGGATGTTCCAGGAATGTTTAGGGGAACTTTTGTGACACCCCAGATAATATTATATATATATATATTATATATTATTATTTGTATTATTTTCTTCAAATTTATTTTTTTTATTCTTGTTTTACCTTATTTACCTTAAATAAATAATACCTAAACAATGGACAAAAGTTTAATTTTATTTCATTAAAGCTTGCTGATGAATACGCTGATTTTATATGTTAGTTTAAACGTAGTGCAAATTTTGTAACTAATTTACCTCATAACCTGTATCGTTATAAACGTATGGTACAAAGTACATAAAAGTATTTATATTTGTTAATCATAAAAAAGATCAATAAAACACAACAAGTAGAAAAGCTGATCATTTTTAGATTTTATTTACGCGTTTTGTAATACGGACATGCCCCATGAGACAGTTTGGACATGACTCTAACACGGTGTCTCATAAGATGGACACGGTGGTTATTCCCATTTTTCCTTGAAATAATTTTGTTTTAATATTATTTGTATGAAATTACTTCGGCTATTACTTTGGAAAGGATCAAATTTTTGAGTAATATAAAGATTTTTAATATTTGAATGAATAACTGTTTAAAAAAATCAAATATATCTATCCTGAAATTAACATCTGTCTCATAATACGGCCGGTTACCTTATCCCCAATCCCTCTTGTCAGACTACTTATTTTCTATTAGCGCCTAACATCGAAGTACCTTAAAATTAAAAAATTTAAGTCTATCTTTACTTTTCGACAGACGTGCGACATATTTGCTAACGAAGCACCGTTGGAAGTATAACAGAAACGATCATAATACCCCGCGAAATCCCCGAAGATTATTTAAAGACGGCCGAATGTACGATGAAACTTGCCAAGTGTACACGGTACCCCAAATTTTCTCTCTCTCTCTATCTCTCTCATCATCTTCCTACTTCACGAACCAAAAGAAAGAGAACGAGAATCGTAAATTAAGTTTTTTTCTCCTCTTTTCTGTCGAGTCCGAGGGCTTTCAAGCTTCAACGAGCGTTCTTGTATCGTTTTCTTTCACTCGCGAACGCGAGTGTCTGTTAACGCGCAAACGAGAATAGGAAGTGATACAATACAAATAAAAAGCGAATAAAAAAGAAGGAAAACATAACACAAGGGCGTAGAACCTTCAATAAGATGAATGAAGCCGACGCGTTGTTTCAATGACGAGATTTTCTAATAAGTTTTGTGATTTTCGTGAGAACAAGTCTTCTTAATGAGCATAATTCTATTAGTTACAAGAGGATAAGACTCTTATGTGAAGATAATTAATGGTATGCCTGTGTTTGAACACATTGAAATGAGGCAGGCTATTTTTGTGCTACGTGATTGACATTGTGATACGAATTTTTCATAGGGCGTCGACCAGGTTGCATGGATGAAATGAAACGATTCAAGGCTTTAGTTCAAACGTTCAAAAAGTTTGTTATCAGTTTTATTAGAAGAATGAAATTAAATCAAATTATATAAATATAAATTTTTTTATACTAATATGATAATATTTGTACAATTTTCAATACATTTGTAGAATACCTTTAATGATTCAATTTTACACGCTATTAATTTAAATCTTCCTCATTTTAAGGCAGTCTTAAACTTGAAATTTAGGCATTTAAAACTATTTTCAATCAAATAAAATAAGAAAAAAAGCTTAAATATCAAAAGCTTTCAACTTGAAACTGATCTTGTATTCAGACTTTTATCAATTTGAAATTGTACAATTTTTACTAATTGAATGTCAAATTACTTTACTTCGTATTATTTATCAACTATTAAGAAATAAAATGGTAGAATACTGAAGGATTGAAAATGGTTTGTTTTCAAAAGCTTTTAATTTACTATTCTTTCATTTATAAAAACTCAATTTCTTTAATTTTAAAATGTTTTGGAAACCGCATAATATGCAACGTTTAAATTAAAAATTGTTCAATAGTTTTAATATCGAAATATTAGCCTTACAATAATCGTAATTCATTTGCAAGGCTTTTAAAAGCTATTAACTTTAAGGCTTAAATTCGAAACATAAGAATCCGAAATTATTTGCACTTCCAAAAAATGTGGAAATGCAAAAAATAAAGGGGGTTGTCTCATAATATTAATAATACAAATTTAGATTACAAAAAGAGTTACAAGCAAGACTAAAATCATTTAGAATCAAATTAATAATATTTAGTTACCATTGTTAATCAAACGTGCCTGCAGTGATTAGTTTCGCGACAACTATTCTAACTTATTTAAAAGAGATTGTCAAAAATACTTAGAAAAAATATGAAAGCAGAGGAGTGCACAACGGGAAAAAAATTTAAATATGTTTTTTCTTGTAGAGCGTACCAAAACCTGCAGGATCAGCGACAGCAGTTGCTGACCAACCACGCAAGCAAAGCAAAATCACAATCATCCCTTCGCAACCTAATAGCGAAAAAAAGAATGCAGGTCAACCCCCGGCCCCGTCAAAAGCGAAGGAAAATGGACGACCTGAGCCAGCCTCAAGACCACAACTCGAACGACAAGTTCGTGTCGACAAGTCTCAATCTCGCGGCGAGGTTTTGCCACTTACCAAAAGCGAGAGCACCACTGGTAAGAAGGATCCTCAACCAACCCTCCAAATTAAATAATTAATATTTCCACGATTTCAAATTTAAAAAATATCTAAAAACTAAGACAGCATATTTCAAATATATTTTTTTTAAAGACTTGTTTGAAAAACCAAACACATACTTCCATAGTCTTTTTCTATTCAAATACATTATTCCAGCGTAACTTTCGTTTTCAATAACTCTATTTTCATCCTGTGCGTCTCTTTATTTCACATTCTGATTTTTTCATCTATTTCTGACATGTGAATTCACCCTCTGCATTTCGCATTTCCATTTATTTTTGATAAAGTCGATTATAACACACTGGAGAGTTGAACCAATTTTTTCACGCTTGCAGTGCTCTGACAAATCACCCAATTTTTCCTATTTCACGCACAGGTGCACCTACACTGTCCAAGAGTTCATCCAGAGCAGCCATTCCACCCCCGGCACCCCCAAGGCCGCCACCACCGCCACCTGCGAGAACCGTATTGAAGGAACTGCCTCCTCTATCGCAAAAACAGCAAAAAACAATAGAGATGCTCAAATCTAGACCCAGAAAGCGTCCCGATTGGGCGTGCATGATGAAAGAGGTCGAGAGTGGCAGAAAACTCAGACACGTCACATGTAACGATAGAAGCGCGCCCTTGATCGAAAGGGTCAACAAAGTTAAACCTGATCCAACAGGTAACTTGAAAACTCAAATCAAAGCTCCAATCTTATATAAAAAAGATATTTTAAATTCGAAATAGAATTTTCAATTTAAAAACAGTACCCTTCAAAAATGAATAAATTCCAATTTGAAGTCTTCCCTATAAAAAATATTTAAATGAGAAGCATTTGGAATTATACTTTCACAATAGAAAGCATCTAAACTAAAATATTGTTATATTGTAATTTTAAAACTTAAAAAACTTTGCTACGAAGAATTTAAAACGTAAAATTTTGGAATAAAAATTAAAATTGAACAATTTCAAAGTAAACGAATTGAAACCTAAAGTATTAATTATATACTTTTGAATGTTTTAATTAGAAATTATTATTTTCGAATGGTTTCAGCTTAAAATGTTGCAACTATTAAGGCTTCGAATTTTTTTAAAATGGCAAAATCTCGATGGATTCAACTCAATTTTTTTTATACTTTAACCGCTATTAATTGGAAACGGTCCAGTTCGTCAATTTGAAAGATGAAATCATTAAATTTTGACAGATTTAAACATAGAATCAAACCTTTTGAAGGCTTCAATTTAAAGTCAATTCAAAATTAACCCACGATTATTATTCCATATCTCATCTAAAAATATTCAAATTTGAAAGCTTTAAAACTCAAAAGTATTAATTCTTCGTTTCAATTTTAAAGTTTAAAAACGTTTAGCCGATCGTATCGTATTTGCAATTGCAACAAATGTGAAAAACGTGAAAGAAAATACGAAAAATTGTTTATTTTAAAATTTTCAAACCTACTCTATCTTCAAAACTGTCAATAATTTAACATTAGAGACATTTTACACGCTTAAAATTAAAAAATTATATTATTCTGAAATCTGAAGCATATTGATAGGTTTCAATTCAAAATGGTCCATTTTAGGGTAACAATTATTTTAGTTATTGTTTTAGTTTAGCTCTAATTAAAACCATAACCACAATTTTTATCAAAATTAACTTATTTTACGTCAGTAAAAAATTTAATTTAAGTCACGAAAAATTAGCTACTTTCTATTTTTAAATGCAGACTTGACCCTGAAATTAATATCTAAAAAAAACTAATTTTCAGAAAATAACATTAATTGGTGAAAATTATCGTCCAGGCACGAAAAGTAATTTAGCCAAAACGATTAGCTTTTGACAGAATTGGCGAGGAACCAACTGAAAGTTATAACATTGATAAAAAAAGACCACCTCCAAGATTTATTATTTACGAATCTGACCTTCATCGGCTTTATTTGATTAATCTCTCTTGCGCAAATGTTGCTTTACAAGACAATTAAAAAAATGTTCCCCAACTGATTATTTAAATATGCAAAATAAATCCTTTTACATCAAACACATATAGTCGTAAAAATCATTTTTAGAATTTTTTAATTATTAATAGCAATTTCAATTACAGGCCCAGACCACTTTGTCTTTGAATCTGAAAAATCTAACGTGCACAATCTGCTACTTCACCAAATTCAACAGGGAGTGAAACTAAAAACAGTGAAAACAAATGACCGCTCAAGGCCAGTTTTAGAAGGTTTAAGAAAATTTAGAAGGCAGCTGACAATAGAGGAACAAATGCAAAAAGCAACAGCTGATGCCCCTGTAGAAGCGACTATACCAGATGAAATGGATGATATTGATGCTGTCAGGGACGATCTTCAAAGTACAAAGCAAATGCTCGCTCTTGAATTAAGGAATAAAGAAGCACTAGAAAGAGATAATAAAAGGTTACAGGTGAGAATATCCTATTCATAAATGGGTCGTTAAAAATAAACGAAAAAAAAAACAGACAATCAATTTTCAAAATCAAACCGAATTCCATAGACACGCTTTTTTTTAATTGAATCATACTCTGAAAATTTGACAACAATTCAACTTTAATTATTCAGAATTATAAAAAGGCAGACAATGGTCACCAATTTTCTACTAGAAAGAAAATTTGAAAACACTTTATTTATGCATGGAAAAATTCACCATAACTTCATCTCAATAAAGCTCAAATATTATTTATGCACTTAATTGTAAAATTAATATCTCATGTCTTAAATAAAAATCATAAAACCATTTTAGACGCTCTTACAGGCTTTTGAAGCTTTCTTTAAACCAGAAGTTCAATTTTAACTTTACTATCACCGTTTTATTTTTTTAGTAAAATCGTTCTCTTCATATTTATTTTCACAAAGCCCTTACGATTATTTACACTAATAACTCTGGAAAGTCTTTTTTAACCTTTTCATTTAAATATGAACATACAACATATCATTTTTTTTAAATCCTGAATTTTGATTTCAAGGACTCTAAGAGGTCAGGATTTTTATTCATAAAATAAATTCTCCATTTTAGGTTTTTTATGATTTAGAAAAATTATTTTAAGTAGGTTTTTTTTATTGTTATCTAGCTCATCCCATTTAATTTTTGTTTTCCTCGAATGAAATATTTATTATTTACTGTAATAACTTATAGAAGAGGCTTCTTTCATTTTCCAGTTCTACTATATTACAAATAAATCACTACATAATAAGCATAATTTGAATTACCTGAAAACATGTCAAAATTAATGAATATAATGAAGCACAGTTAATTCAAAATTAAAACCTTTAAAATTGAATCGTTTTATATTTAGGGCAATCAACATTTGAGACTGAAAAAAATGAATATTGTTCAAAATTGAACAACTAAAATTGTGCAATGTATGAATTTTTCATTTGAAGTATTCAATGTTGAACGGTTTCAATTTAGTTACTTTAATATTTAAGGCTGGTAATAGTAAATTAAAAAATTTTAAACATTCAGTCTGAAACCAGTTTATTTATAATTTGTTTTTAGTATACCATCAAGACTTTTCCCTTTCGGGGTATGCGGGGTATGCGTATGTTTAGTTAACCGACTCACTCGGTTAACTAAATATTTTTTTAAATTAAAGAACTTTTAATTTGAAATTTTATTTTTGAAATTTCTACCTGAATCTATTCGATAGAATCTTTTTAGATAAATATCTCTAAAAAGATTTAATCAAATTAAACCAGCCTATCTGTAACTGCAAACTCTGTTTCGAAATTTAAATTGAACTTAATCTATTCGTATTAAGAAATAAATATAGGTGATTTATAATCGTTTACATATTAAACGGCTTTACTTTTCAAATTGCACAATGCTGAATAATTTGAATTTAAAACGATGTTGAATTTTACAATATAGAAATTGCTATAATTTAACCGTTTTTTATTTAAAATTGTACCTTCCAATATTACAATTATAAAGGATTCAATTCAAAGTTATTCACGAGATACTAATTAGTTTAAAATTGCCTAACTTGTAAAGAATAAAATTTAGATTATTATATTTATAGCGTATTTAATTAAGAATAATTATTAGGCTATGAAGGATACCAATTTAAAAATAACACAATAACGTTTAAATTCAGCTTTGTTGAATATTTCAAGCGCTTCTAACTTAAAATTGTTCATTTGTTTAAATTTATATTACGAACATTTGAACCAATAATGTTTTCGATTGGAAATAATTATGTTAAATCTCCTTACCAGAAGAGTTCAAATAACAATTGTCGAGTCTCAAACAATAAGGATTTGAAAATAAAAAATTTACTAGGTTTCAACCTAAAATATTTACAGAAGCAGTTTCTACCTTCGGGTTTTGGAGTCCATAAGTAAAACAACGTCTGCGTTATATAAAGGATGAAATTGCCGCCTTCTGTATCACTTGTTTTTCTTATCTTTTTCATGCAGTTACACATGTACAAAACAAATGAAAAATAAGTGACTACTAAAAATGTAAGCATGAGTACACTGCACACCGCTAGTGCACCAAACTGTTCAATATACAATTTTGAACATTAGGAATCAAAAATTCTTGGACTATAAAACTTGAGGTCTTCGTTGTTAGATGGTAAAATTATGATAAATTTAAATTTGAAACAAAATATTTATATATTTTAATCTAATTATATTGAAAATTCTTGCAAAAGTGGAAATTGACTCGCGGGCAGGCTTGAAATAAACATACGAAATCGTACAGTTTTAAATTATGAACGTTTCGGATTAAACAATTAAAAGTATAGACTAAACAAAATTTCGGATCCTAAAATGAATTCACTATCAGTTCCCCGTCTCAAAAATATCTCGGTCATTTTTCAGTATTTTAAATTTCCTGCTTCAGTTAATACCCCGAGTAATCTTCTACTTTTAATCATTCATCCTATTTTTAAAGAGACTTAAAATCATCTCATGCTGTAAAAGTGTAAGTTATGCTAACACATTGGAGCTACAACTTCGCTAACTGAGCTATGACAAAACGCCTTTCTTATTGGCCCGCAAGGTAAATTTTAACCAGTGAGTGAATAAATAATGGGATGGAGCTTTAGGTAATTGTTAGGAAGAATCGTTCATAATATTCCAGAGAACGTTAAATTTGAATCCTGAATCTTCAAAGCTACAATCTCTCCAATTTGAATCGCAGGCAAGAATTCTGAATCTCGAGGCTGAACTTGAACGCGAGAAGTCCCAGAAAAGTATTCAGGAACACAAACAGCAGGACATGAAACTGGCAGAATCTTTAAAGAAAGAAGCAGAGGAGGCAAGAAAGGATGCAGAGAGGCTCGAAAAGGTTTATGCCAGTGCCACCGAGGAAAGAGATAAGGCGAAAAACGAATTGGATGAAATGAAGAGAATGTATTCAGCTTTAGAGAGGCGTATGAAAGCCGGTAAGTAACTTGGCTTATTTTTATTTCTAGAAAAAATACTACTTTTCTACTGCTTTTCCGCTTCAACAGTTTTCTATGTATGTGTTCTTTCATTTTATGGTCAAAATACAAATTTATAATTTTATCTGCTACTTTATAACCTACAATTAATTTTGTGTATCCATTCTATAATTAGATTCAACAAATGCTCTGACAGAAAAATGTTTGACACTGACATAGACATCCAATATATAGAAATGCTACACAAATACTGTGTGATTCGGTACACATTTTTTTTAATGGTATACTTTAGCAAAATACTTGCGCTTAATTTCTAAAGCAAAATTTTCCAAACTTATCAAAGCCATTTAATAAAAGGAAAATATAATACCTATTTCAAAACACTTTATTATGATCGAGATTGGTATTTCAAATTTTATTTAAATCGCTATTTTAAGGACTTTGTAAACTTAATTAAAATTTAAGTTTCCAATTCGAAAGAAATTTATGAGCAATTGCGCAGAAAGACGAATTAAAATATGATTAGAATTAAAAAAGAAATAATCCAAACTATCCCCACAGGAAAACTAAACAAACTTCCTAACATTCAAAGATCGTACATGTTTCATAGAACCTAATCGATTTCTGTTTGTTCGAATAATTCTAATAAATAATGTTATGATTTATTGCTTTAACACTTGTGCTTTTTCAACCCTAAAGAAAGAATTTATTAGTTGCAAAGGGAACGAGATAATGGGTGATGCCAAAAAGTTGTACATTTTTTACTGAATGAAATTTTGTTAGACATTTCACTGATTAATCAGTGATTTAAGACTTATTCACTAATAAAT
This sequence comes from Druon quercuslanigerum, assembly GCA_010014905.2. NCBI lineage: Eukaryota > Metazoa > Arthropoda > Insecta > Hymenoptera > Cynipidae > Druon > Druon quercuslanigerum. The sequence goes on along the minus strand of JAAAKG020158911.1, from coordinate 20,372 downwards.
TTACCAGTAACACCAGAGTAAAACATGTGAAACATAACCTCTAAGATTTATTTGTTTAAAGTTTTAACTATGATTATTTTATTGAATCTACTTAAATATTATTTTATGATGACTGGTAAATTGACATGGTGTAGTGTTGCCAAAATTCAAAATTGTTTCTTTCTCTTAAAGAATAAGTAACTTTTCACCCATTTTCAGCTGTTTCAATCAGAGAAATTTCACTGATAATCAGGAACATTAACTGATGCAGATTTAGAGAGTATTTTTCCAGAATTTAAATACTGCCTATTCCTTAAGAAACTCTGGTAATCCTGGTTACTAGGTTTACAATTATAGTACCTTATTCTAGATTTGCTTCGAGACACTTCACTTATAAATTTTATACGAGCGATTTCTGTAAACCCAAATTTATTTTAACTATGTGTAAACTTTCATTAGGCAATTTTTTAGAGGACCATTCCTAAAGAAAAGTGAGGACAAAATTTTAAATCCTACAATAATGTAACTAATTTGTTATTAATATTGTATGCGGTACTTTAAAAAAAAAAATTATTATTAATAGAATACATGCGATATTTACTATATACGATTCATATCTTTCTTGAGGGCAAGCTAACATTTCTGACGCTTTTGCTGCTGAATGCGCGCTTTTTCTTTTCCACGCTTAGAATATTGCCAAGAAAACGAGGAGGCTGATGAACCAATAATAGAACTAGCAGATGATAGCGAAGAATCGGTATGGTGGGGATTTTCAGGAATGGCTTTAGCTGGTTGTCCGAGTTCAAAGGACGTGGCCAGAATCGCCTCGCAGAAGAGCATAGACAAATCGAATCAATCGAATGTCAGTGAAAGCGAAGAGGAGGAAGAAGAAGAAGAGAGTTCAGAGGAAGAATCGGATGAAGACGAAGATCCTAAAGCCGCTGAAGAAAAACGTCTGCAGAGGGAATTAAAACTCCTGAAAACGAAAATCAAGAGTTTTAAGTAAGTACTCTTATTATCATTCACTATCAACGAATACCAATATTAAATACAAATTACTTATCTTACTAATTTCATTCAATATTGTATCATTTTTCAGGGACAAATCTGATAATGCGAAAAAAGAGAGACACGCACTTAGAGACCAAATCAAACAGCAAAATAAAATGCTAAGGGAGGAGAAGAAAAAGTTTAAACGATTACAAAAGGAAGTTGACAAAATGGCTAAGTTAATGGGAGATGCTGATGACGATGAAGAAGAGGAGGAAGAAGAAGAAGAAGAAGAGGAGGAGGAAGAAGAGGAAACTGATTCAGAAGAGGATTCTGAATCTGAAGAATCTGAGGAAGAAGAATCAGATACGGATGATGAACAAGATCCTTTGCCAAAACGCAAGAACAATTTACAGGTAAATTATTTCTTGATTAGAAATCAAATTAGGACTTCGAAATATTTACGGACAATTTGATCAGTTTAATTTGAAATTATATTTCATTTTTAACACTTTTATTGAAAATTCTATAAGAGTGTGCAGTCATGGTAAAAAAGTGTCTTACCGTGAAAACTTTGGAGATAAAGATAATACTACTAGGCTAAATTCACTACAATCTATCAGTTTGGATTGATTTTTTCCCCATAAAAGGAAAAAAATGACACAGTTCACAATTTACAATAGAAGAGGAAGACGAAAACAAAATAACTTTCCTCGATATTCTTATGAATCTTCTCAGAAAAATAAATCTATATCTGTTTTTTGTATCTAGCGCCTCTATCTGATACATAACTAAAACTAGCCATTACTTTTAAAGCAGACAAATCTAAGAAAAGACAGTAAAACGCCTCAAGTACTGCGGACATAATACCTACACGCATACCCGCCTACTCAGTCTAACACACGGCCAAACAAGCAGTACAGTCGCAATAACGCCCCTCAACCGTTTCCAAATACGTAAATTCGTACACTATGTACAAGGTCAAAGATTCTAAAACCTTTAAATATTATGAAACCTGCATTTCGCAACGTCAACGAGCTTACGCCAATTATTATATTTAAAAAATATCCTTTTTGTAGAAACAACGTCTTTTAATCCGGTAATCGGTGCAAGTATACGAAAAACTAATTATGCAAGAATAATTTTTTTCGTTTTCAGAATGTGCAAGGAATAATTTAATATTAAAATTAAATAAACCAATAGACCTGTTTTTAAGAATAACAAAGTTAAAAGACTTTTTTGAATAAACAATTTATGAGTATAGTTATATTACGTATCACACAATTTAAATAAAAAAGACTTAATCGTCGTTTGTGCGTGCGTACAGCGTGCTTTGATCAGAATTTACATCATACTTCTTAAAAAATTGCAGCTTTTACAAATGAACTCTGAATTATGATTGCCCAACGAGGTTTTTCTAACTTTACGTGGCTTAACAATAAAAAAATGAATAAATATACACAGAGAGTCTGACCCTTCCCCTCTAGATATTACGTAAATTCAGTACAGCACCTAAGTCATGTCTGCCAGAATCGTTGACAAAAATTTCTGAAACTCTACAAAAATATGTTTAAGTTTTCAAAATTCTCTAAATTGTTTTATTTTGGTTGGATTAATCTGGTTAACGAAAATTTTACTTTTATTTTGAAACACTTAAAAAGTGTATCAAAAGCTGATTCGATTTATCAAATTCTTCCAAGGTTATAGCGTTGTTAGAACATTCAGATAACCAAAGACAAATACACACATCCGAACATTTCAGACGAATTCTGACAACATTTTATGATTTTCGGAACCTGCAAGTACCAACACACGAACAGATCCGTAAAAAAAATTAAACAAAAAATGTGGACGATTCCATTACACTCCCATGAATGAAAACGTAAAAACGAAATATTACAGAAAAAGAATGATTTTAGAAATGACTTACATATTTTGGTAATCCGCTTATAGTAAATCGAAGGACTGACAGAGAAAATTTGACAACTTTCTATTTCCCCATCTTAGAAAAAAGGAAATCTTGTAAAATCCCAATCACAACCCTTCCTAACAACCGTGATGTTAACAATTTTCGTTATTAAACTATCATGTAAATAAATAAGCTCTTCGCCCAAATATTAATACATTGTTTATTCAACTTACATACCTTAGAACTTGACTTTTAAAATAATAAGTAAACGCAGTTATGCGAATACTAATAGTCAAGTTATTATGTAATTGTAGTTATAATAAGTACAGGGTTTGGTCCCAGGATGTATGCGCACATGCTGATCTTATATTAAAAATGGAGGGAGTGGCATCTTTATTTTTAACCTAGAAAAATATTCTATAATAGGAAAGAGCGTCTATGAAGGTAGACTGTATTTCATTCTGGCTGTACATGGATTTCGCTCGTTCAGAGCTAACAATAATTTCTATCTGGAATTTATTATTACCCATTTTTTAAATAATCACTTTCAATTAACAATTATTGCCAAATTTGAAACTTCTTTAGCAATTTCTATTGATAATATTTCCTAAACTATTTTAATTTATTCAAACATTAGGGCATGTGATTTAGTGTGAAATAATTAATTATATGATAGGTATAAGTCATATCAGTTTAGCCGATGTTGTTTCCACCATAATAAATATTTTTCTCTGAAACCTATAAAAAAAAAAGATAAAGATGGTCATATACTCTTAAGCTTTTACATGAAAAATTCTCCTGTTCTTAAATATTAATAGAAATATTAATTCTTAGATTTACCCTCATATAGAAAAATTGGCACTGTCTATGGTTAAGGAATTTTCCATAACATAAGCCCTGAACGAGCTTGAAAAGTCGTTAGAGTTAAGGAAATTCCCAATGTACTAGCCAGTGCCGGTGGCACTGTTTATGGTTATGGACTTTTCCATAACGGTAGCCATTAAAGAGCTAAAAAATGGGTTAAAGTTAGGAAAAATTCTGTAGCCATAGAGAGTACGTAAAAAATTATAGAGAGTGATGAAAATGAAGTGTTACAGAACCTTATCTTATAAATTGAATGCGTCAGAATAAAAAGCTTGTTTACGTCGAAAGCACCTGATTTTGGATAGGCAGTTTTCAAATGTCAAAACTACGGGCATCGTATGCGCAAGGCAAGTCGAATTTCAAAATAACCAAAGAAATATATAAGAATTAAGAATCTAATTTCTAAAAATAGAATTTCATCAAAATAAAAAGAATATACTGTCAAAATTTTGCAAATCTACAACCTTCAAATCATTTTGTTACTGAAATAAGGTTTCAATGTTCATTTTCAGAGAAAAACGTATCAATTCTGTATAAGGGTATATCCGACAAACGTCGTGTACTTTATAGGCACTTTTTTAAAGCAGGTTTCCATATAAAACTTATAAATGAGAGTTTAATGACAAACAGGTTATTTTATTCGCTAATTAATTTTAGAATTGAAATTAAACTAGATATTTTTGTCCTTTTTTTTAATTAACATTCTCGTTCAGAATCAGGAATAACACTGTCTGTCTTGCATGATGAAATTTTCCACACAACTAACCTGTCAACTTAACTAGTATTGCGGAAAGTTCCGTAAAAGTAGACAGCACGTAACGCAAAACATAACTTTTGGTTCGATCGGTTCGATCTTAACGCCATTTTAAACTCCAAAAACGACATCGCAAATTTGACAAATTTAACATTGACTTTTTACATGAAAAATTGAAAATGTTTGTTTCAGTCTCGCGTGAAAAAGCACGAAGGACGACTTGCTGCTCTGAAAAAGGGCAATTATCTTCTCAAAGCTCAGGTCGATCGTCTGAAAGACGACTTGTCAAAGCAACGTGAACAAAGTCTTTCATTGCAAGAGGACCTGGACTCCGTATTAGCAGAATTAGGTTAACACAATAAATCACTCTGTAAAGTGCACACTGAAATTTGCACCCAAATACACGTACTTACTCTATATACACAGAATAAAACAAGTAACAATCTTCTAAAAGAAAAAAAAAAAACAACAACAAAAGACTAACCGAACACACTTGAAAGCTTGCGACACTTTATTTCGAGAATCAGATAAGAAATTAACGTATATATATAAGGAAAGTCCACTGTGTATCAATTTTGCTATTAAATTGTAAGATATTTTTTAATAAAGGCAGTTATTGGTTAACCGCGCCTTTGTTTCATGAAATATTTTAGGTTAGAAAATAAACGAGAAGAATCGTAGCTACTCACATATTTTTCCGTCACAACAGCGCTCTTTCCTCATCCAATGAATAAAGACACTTTCAAATAGTTTCACATTTATTTTCAATCTATTTTCGTCAGATGGAACTTGAATTTCCTTATGAAGGATCAGAACATACACCCCCGTTCCTTTTACATCCACGCACTCACTTTTCCGTTGGGCATTGATCGAAGCGTTGTGTTGTGCGTCGCAATTTAACCTTGGCTTCGAATCATTATTGAGTCAGTAACCGGCATTTTCAAATTCAATACTGCCAACGTCTGATCAGGGCGGCAACATGAAAACTGAAATACCGGGCAGATTTGAAAGCCTTAAACTATGCCAAGAATAATTTTATATCAAGTTTTCAATATTACTTTCTTTTATTTTAATACATACATATGAAAAATAATTATTTAATAGTAATAAAATAATCATAAAAAGAATATAATATAATTCACTATTTGTACACAATAAACAAATTTTGTTTTAATACATATGTATATCAAAAGTTATATTTATTTTTCACGTCAGGTTTTTAGAAAACATCGAAGGACAAAATGTGTTTTAAGTACATAACATTATGTTTGATAAGATTACTTTTTTCCAACTGTTTAATCTCTTACTGTTTTATTGACTTGCAGTCTTAATTCTTAATCCAGTCGCTAATTCGCCAGGGATACTACTGTGATGTACTGAGAAGTCTAGAGGGTAACTTTGCCATAAAATGTCGATGAAACTCCCTTAAATATGAATATCCATGTATTTCGAAACGTTGGTCGTTTATTGTTTAAAGCATTTTTATATCAAATGCATTATTTAATGTAAGAAATTCTGTAATCTATACAGTTGACCGTTTTCAAGTTATAGTGTTATAAAAAAATTGAATTTGCACCAAATTGACATTTTTCACTTGGATATCTCAACACCTTATGGACCGACCAATTTCGAAGAATTGTAAATTACACACACAGTTGTTCCAAAATGACGTTTAAAAATTTTTTCTAGTTTTATTTTGTTCGGAAACTTTTATTATCCTGTGCGGAAATTTCGAAATTTATTGGTCCAATAGGTAATGAGATATCTATCTGCAAATATGTAAGTTTTAGTGGAAATTCAATTGTTTATAACGCTATAACTTGAAAGCGGTCCAATGCACACACAGAAACATAAAATGGAAATTAGCGTGTCTTGTTTCAAGCTGTCTGCAAAATATTTTACAGCATTTTTTTATAATACATAATGCCATTGTCAGAAAAAATCTTATTTAATAAATAAACGACCAACTTTTCGAAAGCCTAACCAGGATATCCATTATCAGAGGACTTCTCTCAACAATTTAATACCAAAGTTACCTTCTAGAGTCTAAGTCTCTCATTGTATATAGAAGTGTAAATGGTGACTGGATTATCTGAAATTATTCAATTTTAAAAGTTTCCAATTGAGCAGGCGTCAACTGGGATTGATCAATATTGGTTAGGCCTTTCATTTTAGATTACAAGTTTACACGCTTAAAATCTTTTATTGTCAAATCCAGACTGTTGAAATTCAATTTCGCACGTTTGAATCTAAAAATGAATCAAATATTAATGCTTCGAATTTGAAGCAAAAATGTTAATTAAATAAAATAAGATTAAATTAAATACCAAACTTTCAAAATATTTGTTTAAAAGTACATTTATTTTTTTCTTTTATTCTTACAATCTAAAATAATAAACTTACAAATCTGGCACTTGAAAGTCAAAAGTCATAATTATTAATATTTTTCATTAATAAGTGACTGATAAATAAGAAATCTCGAATTCGCCGAATTCTTTTCCACGTATTATGTAACTAATTAAATTTAAGTGTATAAAATTCGAAAGAATGGTGAGGAATCAGGCTCATTCTTATACGTAGGTATTTCACTTCATTTAAAAATTGGAAGAGATGATAAAATTAAATAAAATATAATCAAATTATATCAAAGATTCAAACGTAATTGGCTTCAGTCTAACTTTCAATAGAGAAGGAATGTTGAAAAAGAAATATAGCATAATAGAAAAAAATGAGTGATTTGAAGAGTGATGAATTCCTCCAAAAATAACTTAACACTAGACGCTTTTAATTCATATTTATATACAGATAATAAAAATAAAATTTCTCTCTTGTCAGTTGCAAAGAAAGAAAGTTACATTCTACTTTTTACAGTGTAAATTTTCGATTATTCACAATATTTACATGTTTCTGAAGATTCTAAAGGCTATTTTTGCTTGATTCGTTATCAAGTATGGAAAATTGATTTTTTCCTACCTAAGTTTTTAAATACTATTTTTGCTTGGTTTCGGTATCGCCAACAGACTGTAGCAAGTTTTCTAGTTCTAATATTTGCATTTCGTATTGTGTATTTTTTTCTGTAGTTATTGTAAGCTTGTCCTCCAGGCATTCTATATAATTTAAGGCCGTTTTCAGAAGTTGACCTAACTTACACTTTGTATATTTTTTCAGCTTTAGGTCTAGATCGGATCTATCTTTGTTTTCTAAACATTTGTACAGTAGATTTCTTATGGATCTGTCCTCAGTGCTCTCATCGCTGAAAAAGAATAGCGTTATTAATTTTAACAACTATTACCATAACCATAAAATCTATTACATAACAAGAGGCAAAAAGTCTTTCAATATGACTATAAAATACTTCTTCTGTTAAAAAAGTAGATTATCTTCAATTGTAAAAATTTTAATGTCAATTTCAATTAAAACTGAAATTCAAGCGCATCAAAATCAAAATTTTTAATTTTTAACACTTTACATTCTAATCAGTACAACTTAAAATTGTACTCTTATGAGTAATTATAATATTTATTATGTTAGGCAATGAAAGTTTTTAAATATATTTGTGATCGTTTAATTTTGAAGTGAAGCTAAAGGGTTTAAAACTTCAGACTGTTGAATTTAAAGTTTTTAATTTTAATAATTTTACTTACATCTGGTTAGTGAATGAATTTATTAAAAAATTTGAAGAATTTAATGTTAATTAACTTTAATTTAACATTAATGTCAATATTTTGTTTAAGAAATTCGTATTATGTATCTTTATTTCATTGCTTTCAATTTCGAACATGCTTAAGTTAAAAGCTTCTTAATTTCAATATTATGAATGTATCGAAAGTAACAGTTTTTTAGATTGTATACATTTTTTAGTGAGTTTCTTATCCTTTTTTAAACAGAAATTATATAATTTTGAATTATTGTACCTAAAATAGTAAAATTTTAATAGCAATTTAAATGTTTCAATTTTGAAAAATTAATAAAAAAAACTGTAAACAACATCAACAATTTAACTGTTCATTTCTGAATATTTTAAATGTTTAACTCTTTAAAATTAATAAGGATTTCAAACGAATAAAATTTTTAATCATTAAATATTGCATACCCAAATTTTCATTCTTTAAAATTTGATAGTTTCATTGTGAAAATTAATTAAAAATATTTTTAACAATAAATTCTTCAATATTTCGAAATGATTTTAATAATTATTTTTGTTTTCAGTTGAGTAATTTCGAATGATTTTAGATAAAAACAAACAAGTTTTTAATGTTTTGGAAGGAGCTTTGAAAATGTGTTTTTATGTTTTCAGAATGTTTTAAACAACTTCTTGGAAAGAATTTTCCAAATCTTCATAATGCTGCCCAAATCATGATTCCAAATGCTGCGAAATTCTGTTTCTAATTTTTGAACCTATGGTACGATTTCGTATGCAAATTAATGTAAAACATCGCCTAAAATTGTACATGTGTCAAATATAAAAATTTAGTATTGACTTTTTGAGGTACATAAATGTAAAACATAAATTTATCGACTTACGGATTACTCGTGCTATATTTCCTTTTGCGAAAGCGAGTCTTTTTCGACACAGGTTCATAAGGTGTTTCGTCTTCAACAGTATCTTCCTTCCTAATGATGAAAAAGGTTCAGCATTAGATCAAAAACTGTCCAAACTTAAATATGAACTATTACGTTGTACAAGGTGTCTCGCGAGTTATTCTTATTCTTTTCAGGGTGGGCAGAAAAAAAGTCGAAAACTCCCATAAACTTTTTGGGTCAAATACGAGGGGTACACATCTCCTGCAATCGGTGTACAGTTAATTGAAGTAGCTCATTTTCATCTTCAATCACAGCAATCACTTTTCAGTTTCACAGTGCAATTAAGCAATCGGTGTACATCGAATTTTGAAGTTATGTACCGCTCGGTCCGATGCGTATTTTGTGACTTACAGAGCTTTAAAATTGTACGTAGGTGAGCCGCTTTTGTTACTGTGTGCGTGCATGGAGACTAGGAAGCGTCAGCACAACTTCCACTTTAGCGACATTTCACGACGTTTGCGGTGTACAAAAAAGCGAAATCTTAGCTCGCTAAACAACTTCAAGCTTTTACCAATTGATTAATGAAATTAGTGAATTAAAATTGATTGCACTTTCGGTCATTTAAATGCCCAGATGGCATTTGTAAACATACAATTTCCAAGCTCTGTAAGTCCCAAAATACGTACCAGACCGAGGGTACATAACTTCAAAATTCGATGTACACCGATTGTTTAATTAAACTGTGAAATTGCAAAGTAATTTCAAAGTGAAAATAGAGTAACTGCAATGAACCTTGTACACCGATTTCACAAGTTGTATGACCCAAAAAGTTGATGGGACTTTTTTACTTATTTTTTTTGTGTTCTACCCACCCTGCAAGGATAAGGATTACTCGCGAAAAATCCTGTATTTTATACAATAAATAGGATACTGAATACAATAATAAGCTCTATATTTAGATTTATAATCTTGAAAGCTAAAAAAATTAATAAAAATGGCGAGTGATTACTCGCAAAATATTGTACACATCACTCAATTACAAAAATAAATTTGCTAATACTTATAATTTGAGCAATGTATTTACGCACAAGTTTCCTGGAACTTCCGTATCCATTGCATTATCTTCAGAAATAGATGTTTCCACTTGACTCTTGACCTCTAAATTATCAGGTTCATATGAGCTTACTTCAACTTCATTTAATCCATTTTCGATATTCTCAGGATCATATGAAATTACTTCTACTTCATTCAATTCATGTTTGAAATTATCAGGTTCATAAGAACTTACTTCTACTTCATTTAGTCCATTCTGGAAATTCTCAGGTTCGTAAGAACTTTCTTCAATTTTATTTGATCCATTTGGGAAATTCTCAGGTTCATAAGAACTTACTTCTATTTCATTTAATCCATTTCTGAAAATGAAAAAAAAAGGTTACTTAAAAATATATGTTTCAGTCTTATGTCTCTAATAAAGTAAAAATAAGACATTCACTATCTTTAGTCATTGTTCTACAAGCTATAAATATAACTCACAAATGAGAATAATTGTTAATAATCTCGAGGTTCACGTCATCTGTGTCCATTCTTATATCTTCATAAATAGGTTTTGCCTCTTGAACCTGATTCTGGTCAGTCTTAAAATCACAAACGGCTTCCTTGGAATCGATAGCTCCATTCCTACAAATAAGGAGCACAGTATTAAATCAGGATTTGTTATAATTGTACGCGCGCAAATTCTCATCGCGCGCGATACACTTCGCTCACAAGTTTGAGCGCGCCTAGGGCGAGCGACTGTTGGTTCTCGCGCTTTGCGCTCGGTCTTTATATATTCCACACACTTGTGCAAAGACTTTCAAAAACTATAGGTCAAAGCAACGACAGCAGTAATATGGTGATTGTAAATTCTCTTTTGTTAAAGCTCCTTCCGCTTTAACGAAAACATTCTCATCACGTATCTCGTTCTTCGAACTCGAGTTTTTGAGATTAATTTTTTAAAATATAATCGTGCACACATACACAGACATACATGTAGATAGATGCATTTGTAAAAACCGGGTTTTCCAGATTCAGGGGGTTTCAAAACGTGGACATTTTACAAAAACTGGGTGGGTGAAATGTTACACAAAACGAATACCTTCGCTGATGAGAATGTAAAAATGAATTAATTTCACACGAATCATTTTTTGACAGTTCTATTTTTGGTTTTAATCGTAAAAAATAGCATTACAAAAATACAAAAATTAAAATTTTTGAAATCCCCCACAACGAACGAAAAAGAAATTAAAAGACAAAAGTTGTGATGAGAATGCGCCCACGCAGCAAGCAGATTTTTTTTACTGATAATGATTTTTTTCACGATTAAAACGAAAACTACGCACCTTATCAAAAAGTGATGCATAACAAATTTGTAGATCTTTTTTAAATGCACAATTTTTGTCTACTCATATTTTGCCGTATTCTGCATAGTATGGCCGGAAAATATAATGTTTCCATTTTCCTTTATTTTTTTATGCTGACAAAATTTGCATTACCGATTTTTCAAGAAAATTCAAAAAGATATTATGATTATATTATAGGGCATTCAAACAGTAACATTTTTGTTATCTTGACTTTTTTTGATATCTTGCGTTATTTGGCTTAAAATGGGCATTTTCGTTTGTTTTTTTTTTTGAATTTTGTAAATGTTATAACTCTGGTACTTTTTGCTTTTATGAAAAAAATCATTAGGATAAATTGCTCGGCTTTTTAAATACTATAAATATCCGTATATCAAATTTTTGAATTTTGAAAAAAATTGAGTCTGAAAAATATTCAAAATGCACTCACGTTTTGACTTTATATCCAAAATAGCTAGCTAACGAACTTACCCTTCAGTTTAGGATACTAAAAGAGTGTAACAAAGGTTAAGCTAATAGAATGATTCTTTCAAAAGTAATCGTGCTCACAGACAGACATACAGACAGGCACATTCATAAACACCTGTTTTTCGCATTCAGAGGGTAAATTTTACACAAAGCTAATACCTTCTCTGATGAGAACGTAAAAATAGAAATTTCGTCCCATTTAAACTAACTCAAAGCTGAAAATGTCTTAAATATTATTAATGCATATAAAGTTAATCATTTCTAACATACCAAATTTGCATGGGTGGTGGAAAGAGAGGCAAAACTTTGACTTTCGCGGAGTCTGCCACATTAACTGCTTCCTGTATTAGTTTAATGTCAGATTTCACTGTATTTAAACCCGGATTGATTTCATTTTGTATTTTATCAGAAGGGTTTTCGTCTGCGGTAAGCCTGCACATTAAAAAAATTAAATGAACTATTTCTAAAAAAAGATATCAAACCCTTTCATCTTAATTTTTAAAGGATTCATATAAGCTATTAATTTGAGAGACAAAAGTATCACCTAGTAATTGGCGCTTGATCAGAAGTATGTAGATCTGTTTTTAGAATTCTGTGAATAATACCATTCAAAATTTTGTAATAGTAACAGCTGAAATTAAAGAGATATAGCATTATTCAAATGTCATAAAAATATAACAATTGTTCTTTCTACATATTACAATTAAATTTCAACTTACTCCTCATCCTCAGTTTGATTTTGTTGACAAGCTTGCATCGTGCCAGCGTTTTCGTTTTCTTGTGAAATTTGAACATCTTTACTGGAGTCACTATAGACACAGATTTTTGTATTAAAAAAAATAAATTAACACCATTTTTCGAATAGAATGGTCGTTTGTGTACCTTTGAAATTATACTTTCTCGACTATCTAATTAACCAAATCTAATGTGGGTCTAATTGCAGATAGGGGCGTAACCTGTTTTTCGACCAGGCAGAAATTGAAAATTATTGTTACTTTTGTCACAACGATGTCTTAAATATGGGCATGTGACAATATCGAAATGGGCATATCTAACTCACAGTTTAGGAGCTTTTGAACATCTATGCGGCCAGAAACACTCCTTTGACAGGTCACAAAAAGAATGTTTGTTAAAACCCTACCCTTTCCCAATGTCTCGTGGGGGCGGGAAGGCACCCCTATGATAAGTAAAAAAAGAATTACGTTAAATCCCTGTACACTTCCAACTTCTCGTTAAATATGATCATTACGATGTATCGTAACAGACCCATATTTGAGACATCGTAGTAACAAAAGTAACAATAATTTTTAACTTTTGACACGTCAGGTCTCTTCCTGTGTCGTTCAATGAAAGATTCTGATAGTTTGTTACCGAAAAAAAACTGTTTTTCCAGCCAAAAAACAGGTGATGCTCCTATTCTGCAATGTAACCCTAATTTGTTTGACGAGATTAAAAAAGGAGTTTCTTTGGTGATTTTCTTGATTATTCGGAAAAAATGTTCAAAGTTTTTTTTGCTGAAATTTGGAAAATGTTTCTCAAATATTTACCTGATATTTTCTTTAAAGATGCTCGGCACAGCTTCTATATATAAGAACCTATGAACTACATTATTTACAATTTGACAAGAATAGGTGTTCGTCTCGAAATGCTCACTGCATAAATAACTGTTTTTATCGATATCTTCGCACGGAAGTTTCATCGCACTCAGCCATTTTTTTCGACGTTCCTTGTCACTCGGAAACCTAAAAATTAACGAGAATAAATAATGAAATCCTATACAAGTCTTCAAAAGCACACTACGCAGCATAATTACTTTCCCATTTCATCACATGACATAACCTCTAAAGTCTAAGCCAAACATTATCGCTAAACAAAATTTGTAAAAAAAACACATATTAATCAAACCAAAAATATGACTAACTTTAACACATTATCAGAAGTATACAAAATTACAATGAAATAGTCGCTGAAGGATTATTTTATTTGATAAAAGTAAATAATCTCAGTCACACAATGTAACCTTAATTTTTTATCTTAAATAAAAAAGAATAATACAGAATTTACAATTACTATTATTAAAAAAAACATTACAATTATCCCGCAAGCATTTGTTATAACCAACAAATCCAATTTGTTTACCGCAAAAATGTACTTGTCAAAAAAACGTACTTGTGAAATGTGATATTTCCATCCGGGTAGTTTCTGTTGCAGTAAATGCAAACTTTTACCATTGCGGTGAAAGATTCAATAAAACACGTATTCGCCTCCGAATACTATCAACTTGTTACAACAATTAAATAAATACTATGGAATAGCACGAACGTTGAAAATGTTTGTAAACATAACCCAACTTTAAGCAGGCTGCCGCTGCGTAAAAGCAAACTGCAAAGTGTAAAGCGGAGATGCAAAAGGCAATCAATGCACAATCGAGGAGTTAACCACTCACCAGAGTGCGCGATGTGTTCGGTTTCGAGTTCTGCGAAAATTCAAATTTAATATATGACAAATAGCTTCGTCTATGCAAATTATTAAGAAAAGTTTATAGTCCATTCGTGAAATAGATTTACAGTGTCAGTCAATCAGTTTGAAAAGAAAAAATTTAATAATAAGTAGAACCTGTAGATGATCCTATGGGGTTCCTATGTGGGTTCTGACGTATGACTCCTTCAAGGAAACGTGACAAGGATCCTATGTAGGTTCCTATACAGTTTTCTGGTCATCGTGAAATTGCTCACGTACGATATCAGTGAGGTACTTTAGAGGTTCTTGTACGGGAACACATACAGGAATAATTTCCATGTATATATAAAATGACACATGGCATTACCAAGGTTCCTGCACAGAAAGCTGTACAGGGAAAAATTTTATTTGTGCGATTTAATTTATATTTATTTAAAAATTCGCACAACTCTAAGGATTCGAACCCTCGAACTGCTGACTACAATTTCTAAGCATAAACCAAGAGTGTGTAAACACGCGCAGTCATCGAGTCAAATCAATATAGGTACATTAAATTTCAAGCTATTTATATGACGAACACGAACCACACATACGCGTCACATGCGTACCGCGCGTGTAGGTGACCTGTGTACCTGGATAAGATCATATGTCAGCCATTTCACAATCACCAGGAAACTGTACAGGAAGCCACATAAGATCCTTGTCAACTTTCCTTGAAGGAGTCATACGTCAGAACCCAGATAGGAACCCTCGCAGGATCATGTACATGTTATTGTAAAGTTCCTATGTAGGATTTTATACAGGATTCTATATGGGAATTTTCAGCAGGGTAAGGAGATTTCAAACGGACATTAAAACGCTGCATTATTTTGTACGTTATTGCTCTAAGTGGATCTAAAGGAAATTTAAGAGACTGCGTTTACTGAAAAGCTTATTATGTATATAATTAACATCTTAAGAGCATCTAAGGGGATCTTAAACGGACATTAAAACACTAAAATATTTTGTGTCGAATTTCTCCAAGTGGATCTAACAGTAATTTAGGAGGCTGCGTTTAATGGGAAACCGGCTCAGTATAGAATGTTCGTCTTAAGAGAATCTAAGGGGATCTTGAACAGAAATTAAAACTTTAAATTATTTTGGACAAAATGTCTCTATTTGAATATAATAGTAATTTAAGAGACTGCGTTTGCTGGAAAAATGACTAAGTGTATGTAATTGCCGTCTTAAGAGGATGTAAGAGGATCTTACTATCGGCGAGAAAATTCGAGTCATGTGGCTTTGACGTTGAAAAAGTAAGTGAAGAAAAAATGGTAGCTTAATGAAAGAGGGATTAATTTGAAGGTGTAAATGTTGCACAGTAATGAGACAGTTTAATGAAATTTTAAAAACTTTTTAACGCTATAAAAAAGAGTATTGCGCTTACTCCGTGAGTTTCTAACGGATAAATTTAACGGTCTTTAAGGGTACTTCGTAGAGGCTCCTTTCGGTTCCTTCGGATCGCCAGGGGAAGCACATGCTTCCTTTAAATTGTACATTATTGCAGATAGTTGAACTAACTACCTTCAATTTAAATCACTTCATTATCTTCATTACATCTAAAGATAGTTCAGTCGCATATTTATTTACAAAAAGCGAATAATTATTATATTTAAAAAAATCTTTTCGACGGCAATCTGTTCAGAAATGTTTAAAGTACTGTACTTCAAAGTTCACTGTCTTTAAATGCTATCGAATTTCCTTACTTTTCATCAGATTTTCTTACCTGTAAGCTACAAATTTTTTTTGGAATATTACTTTTCGGCTCATTACCGTACAATATTTGCACCTTTAAATAGATCCCTCTTTCATAAAGCTACCATTTTTCTTCAATTAATTTTTAGACGTCAAAGCCAGAAGACTCGAATTTTTTCGCCGATAGTAGACTTAGATAAAAACCAGAATATTTTTGTACATAATTTCTCTAAATGGATGTAATATAGGAACATAGAAGGACTTCGTTTACTGGGAATGCGACTGAGTATACAATTTTCATTCTGTGGGGATTTAAAGGGAACTTAAGTAACACTAAAAAACTACATTATTTTGAACTAAATTTACAGTACATTACGGTAACTTGCGGTAATTTCTAGTAATTTAAAATACTGCGTTACTGGAAAGTTACCAAGTATATAATTGCCGTCTTAAGAGAATCTAAGGGGATCCTAAATGGACATTAAATCGCTAAATTATTCTATACGGAATTTCGCTAAGTGGATATAAGAGGAATTTAATAGATATACTGTGAGTTATACTAAATCACAAAACTATGGATCAATTACACGTTTCGAATTACCACATGAAACATATCGGCTATAATGTATCACTTTTTCACTTCACTATGCGAGACAGTTTCAAAATGCATTTACCTATAAAGATATTTCATGGTGGCATGGAGGTAACCAGCGGGATGCCACCCAAGCGTCGAATCATCACATGAAAATATTTTTAAAAATGTACCCTATAGTTTCTACTTATTCCCAGCGGACATGTTCTGTAAATGTTACATTACAAAGCATTGTTAGAATCGTGTGCCATAAAAATTGCAGAACGTGAAGGTCACATTGCTCTGCAACGCTATTACTGTATGCATACGTAACAGTTCTGGAATTATGTAGTGTAACTAATATAGAACAGAGTGATAGAACTGTTATGACACTATTATGTCAAGCATGTCCCAGAAACGGAACCTAAAAATTACTTTAAGGATATGTAGCAATTATGGAATTCTGCTATGTAACTAATATAGAACAGAGTTATGGAACTGCTACGCTACTAGAATGCAACACGTGTTACAGATATGGAAAATAAAGGGCGCCCTGTTCAAAAACGATCTTAGACTAGTTTTGCGTTGACGGCCTTGTCGATTTTTGTTAACATTCGCCTCTTTTTGCTGACAATTAATCTTGATGCTCAACAATTAATGTTTTTGGTTAAAACATCATTTTTTGGTTTCGAACATTAATTTCTTTAATTAAAAATTTAAATACTTAAAAAAAATTTAATTTCTTAGTTAGGATTTTTTTTTTTTTTGAAAATCAATTTGTCAGTCGAAAATTCGACTTTTTTTGTGGAAAACATATCTTTTTGTTTGAAAATTCATTATTTTTGTATTGTTCAAATCTTTGTATTTTATTAAAACTATTTTTTTAACTGAAATTAAACTATTTCACTTTTCTCGAAATGTTTTTTTTATTTGTAGAATTTTTTTCTGTGGCTAAAAATTCAAGCATTATATTGAAAAATTCGTTTTTTTTTTGGTTTGAAAATAATTTTTTTAAGAGAAACTTTAACTGTTCCATTTTTGGTCTAAAATGTTTTCTTAATTAGTCAAAAATTTACTTCTTTTGTTGAAAATTAAACTATACTGTTGAAAATTCCATTTTTCTTATCTACAAAATTTCGCTATTTTATTTTCGATTAAATCTTGTTTCTTGCTGATAATTCATTTTTTCTTTAGTACAAAATTTACCTTTTTTGAGTAGACTTTTAAATATTTAGTTGGAAATTTAGGTATTTTGTTGAAAATTTGTCTCTCTGGTAGAAACTTAATCTTCATGTTTGAAAACTCATCATTTTGGTTGAAATTTGAGCTACTTCGTTTTTGGTTGTAAAAATTAACTGTTTCATTTTTTATTTAAAATTTAATTTTATTAATTGAAAATTCGACTACAGTGAAATCTC
>JAAAKG020158900.1:0-29691 GCA_010014905.2 Druon quercuslanigerum | reverse complement strand
CCCTCCCTACCGAGTGAGTCACGCCTACCCCGAAAGGGAAACGGCTTAATGGTGTAATAATAATAATAATAACATTTAATCATTGAACGTGATAAAATGTTTAATCTGACTTTTTAACAAAAAGTCTGAAGCAAAAAATCACTCGTGAAAAAAGGCCCAGAAATTTGTCTTGCTGCCCTGAGTTTTCAAAAGACGATGGTTTGCCGAAATTTTTGCCATATATTCCATAATGTAAGTTAGCCGTGAGGTTTAGTTGTTGCACTGAGCAAAAAATTTGTTGCTTTCAAATAAATCGATTTTTTAGATTTCTATTTGCTTGTGTGAAAAAAAAACAATTATTAGAGTGAAATCTTGTATGTTTGATTCAAGGTGACATTTATTCAGTTTCTTGATTTCAAGGCATTCATGTCTTTAAGGCAAAAGTATATCCCATTGGTTCTGTGGGAGATAAATGGTTACTTCAATCAAAAAAAATTTGTTTGGTACTAACAATTTTTTGCTCGGTGTAGGGAGTCCTTCAGTGCATCAGGTAAGTTAGGTTCAAATCTCGCAAAAAATAATAATTGTACGTGTGTGTCTATATTCAATTTTATTCATTTTGTGTATTTAGTTCCTTCTTCTGAAGGCTGAATCTTTTGATGGAAGTGAGTTATTTTTCATATAGTCGTTTGAGATTCTCATATGCTTTGTATGGCAACTTGAAAATATGTTTTCGCTCTTTCGAATAAAATGTAGTACTCTCGTTTTAACTTCGCTTGTCAACTTTGATATAGTGAATTTTGAATTCTCGCAAGTTTTATAACTATATTAACTATATATTATAACTATATTAATTTTTCATACGCAAACCATGTTTTCCCTGTTTTGAACCGATATTATTCTAAATTCTCATTCACTTTTATCATTTCTTCTAACAAAAAGTCTCTCAGTGTACTCCTGGTTCTTTCTGCAGGTAGCTTCTACTCCCAAATCAAGTTAAAAATTACTCTTTGCTTTTTCCCCCGAGCATCTGGATTCTTGATATCCACTTACATTTTTTGGGCTTCTGGGAATATTAATTACATTTACAACGTGGGTCCACACATAATACTTGGTTTATGTAACAAGCACGATGACGAGGCTTAACGACCGCGAGGTCGTTCCAAATTTCGCGGTTATGAATCAGCTCGAGATTTGGACACAGGCCTTTCGCACGCACACTTTTCGCGAACGTGCATATGGATTATGCGCGCCTCGTGGACCTGGCTCGGTTCTATCTTAAGTAAAGATAATGCAGAGTACACAGAAATAGGCGTCTCTAATGCACATCGTGCTCAGACTTCCTGCCTCATGTATTCAAATTAAGGCACATATAACACCACATGATGGCAAATGGTAATGATAATGGTAAATGAGAGTATATTTTTCGATGTATATGTAAGAGCGTGTAGAGTCATCCCATGGAACGGAATGACAGGGCACTTCGTCAGCGGCATCCAGCAGTTTAGAGACGCCAAATTGGCGTATGGGTAGTCGCTCGTCGATTGCAAGGAGAATGTCTGGGAAACGGAACAGGTCGTTGAATTTAACAAACGAGCGTTGTCTCACCTTGTTACCCCGAACCGGTCAGCATTTACCTTATTATTCATCTTAATACTAAATAATGATCATTTTTTTATTACAATGTTTAACAACACTTTTTAATGTGCAAACATCAAAGCCGCGATGTATCGCAGAAAAACTGGGGGTTCATTAAAGTTGTGGCTAAAATAAAAGTTGGTATCATTTACAACTTGAGCTGTAAAAGAAGAACTCGAAAGGGTTCTTTTACTTGAAACGAACGTAGTGGCACATTCACAAACGAAGTGCTTTCAAAGTAGGGCTGGTCAGTTAGGGATCGGTTTACATTTATCGACTCATCAGATGAGGCGAAAAGTCTCTTGCATGTGAATATGCCTTTATGTTGACAACTTTGCTACATAACCTGCAAATGATATTTATCAAGCAATTATATCTGTGTTAATTGCGGTAATATGTTTTTTTCTTTAATTATCTTCATTAATTTATTACCATCAGAGTTCGATTACATGTGTGCTTTAAGGTAAAAATGATGTTATCATTATTATTATTACAATTAAATAAAATGTCGAAGTGGGAAAAGCCAAAAATATTTTTTTTTTATAAATAGACTCAATTAGAATTGGAATCCTTTCGAACCCCAAGTGGGTTATTATTTAGAGCTCATTTATCGTTTTGGAATCCTTCTCCAGTTTTACCTGTGATCAGGGTGCATATTCGGCACAAGATTTCAAATTTCCGATTATTTCCTGGTTTTTCCCAGTCATGTTTTTCAATTTTCCCGGTCAAATAAAATTACCATATTCATATTTACCGTGAAATGCAAACATTTATTTTAATTCATGATGATTAATTTAAAAATCCTTTAACACAACAGAGCAACCGATTGCAAAATAAAAGAGGTTTAAAATAAATTTATGACTCCTCAAACTGGCATTGTTTAATTTTAAACCAAAAAGATGAATTTTTATGAATAATGATGTATATTTAATTACTAAACAATAACATTCATTTCTATATACAAAAATATTAATTTTCTTTTTTAAAAAATCAATTTTTAAACGAAATACATGAATTGTTAACGAAATACTTGAATTTCAAATTAAAGAGGATAAATATTAAACCAAATAGTCAATTTTTTAACCAGACAGAAAAAATCTCAACAGAAAATAGAATAGTTACATTTTTAGTTACAAACATTAATTTTCAACCTAACTCACGAATTTTCAACTAAAATGATGAATCTTTAACGACAATAGTTGAATTTTAAACAAAAATTATGAGTTTTTAGCTTAAAACAATGAATCTTCAACTGAAATAGTAGAATTTTCTACAAAAAAATAATTTTTAATAAAAAAGATAGTTTTTTAATAAAAAATAAAGTTTAACCAACAATCGAATAATACCATTTTTAGTCAAAAAATGAATGTTCAACTAAAGAGAATTGTTTTTAATCAAAACTATGGAATATTTAACTGAAATAATAGGTAAATTTACAGTTTAAAAAGCTATATAATATTCAACCAAAAAGAAACAAATTTTCAACAAAATAGTTCAATTTTCGACAAAAAATTTCATTTCATAACAAAATAATTTTTAAATCAAAAAGCTCATTATTCTACTAAAGAAATAAAATTTTAATTAAAATGATAAGTCTTAAACTAAAAAATAATAATTTTTGACAAAGGAGTTTAATTTTCAACAAAGTAATTTTATTTCCCATCTATAAGATGCATTATAAACTAAAATGATAAATACATAACTGAAATGTTTGAATTTTTAACCGTAAACAACTGTTTTTGAACGAGGAGATTACAAACAAAAAAATAAATAAAATTTTCAACAATATATGTGAATTTTTAACAAAATATTTAAATTTTCAATTTGAAAATACAAATTTTAGATTTGAAAATACAAATTTTCAGTCAAACTGTTGAATTTTCAAGTCGGAAATATTACTTTTCAACTAAAAATGTAACAGTTAAATTTTTAGTGTGAGAAATAAATTTTCAACCGAACATAAATTTTGAAACAAATAGTTTAATTTTGAAATATGTAGAAAATATCAATTTTCAACGAAGCAGTTGAACTTTCATAAAAAAAAAAAAAAAATTCAACAAAAAATAGGATAGTTGAATTTTCCGTTAAAAATCTAATTATTAATAATAAAAAATGGATTTTTAGCGCAATAGTTCAATTTTCTACAAGAAAGTTACATTTTTAGCTAAAATGATTATTTTCTACAAAGCAGGCAAATTTTCAAAAAGAGAGGAACTTTAAAATAACATTATGAATCTTGAAACAAAAAAAATAATTTTTAACAAGACTTTAATTTTTAATCACAAGTAGTGGAATCTTTATCTAAAAAAAGTTAAATTCGCAGCAAAAAATGTAACAAAATTATTTATTATAATTCAGAAACATTTTCTCTGAAATATTACTTCTACTCTAAAAGCTAATTGAAGTACTCTCTTTTTTTTTAATTTGGAAAAGGGAACTTTTACATTGTGATGAATTCTAATTTGGAAAAGGGCCTTTTTAAACTAACTCCCCGTCCTACAATAAAAACGATAATTATTTACTAAAATTCCTTTTTTAATTTGTTAAAAAAAGAGAGAAAGTGATTGTTTCTGTATGCACTATTTCCATTATCAAACTTCAGTCAGAGATAAAAATCTCAGAGAGCGAAAAATTGTACAAGGTTTTTCTCCTATTGAAAAAATTCTTTCTATAATAAAGTATAGATAAAAATGTACAAAATCAGATTCAAAGAACGCTGTATTTATTAAACAATATCAAATGATTTCTTTTGAATTAATAAAAAATTATTAAATTTTCTAGGTTCAGTCAGGTGTATCAAATGATAATTGTACGCGAACAAACATGTTTATTAATATTAGGTATCTCAAAGTATATTCTTAATAATAATTTACAATAAATTATAATTTAATTAGAATAAACTGATATAATCTGAAAAAATCTAAAATCCATAAACTGTAAATAAGTAAGGAATTCCGTAATCTAATCAGCTAAAAAAAAAATAAATAAAGAAATAATTGATAAAAATGAACATTTGTATTTACTGATACAAGATCCAATGGTCTCATTTCAATTTCGCTTTCACCAAAAATGAACAGTAGCATTTTTGTGTACAATGCAATATCTCTATAAAATCCATCTGCAATTTTCCTTTTTTTACATGAATGGGACTCGGGTGTTACACAATATTGAAATTGTTTCAATAACCATTGTAGTTGTATTACAAGTGATTTTGAATGCATCCTGAAACACTCGATCGTAATTCCCTTCCAGGAACAGATCAAAAATGAAACAGAAAAAAAGGAATCAAATCGACGGGATATCGCATTCAGTGTTTCATGTGAACAAGTCAGTCAGTGTATCATACGTGGAAACCCACGTGGGTCAAATACCATTGTCTCTCATGAAACTATTGAAAACCCCCTCTGCAAATCTTCAAATCGTTTACTACAAATTGGATATTGCAAGCTGTCACAGAATGAAAATTCCAACCAAATTAGCTCTCAGAGTTTTATTACTACCGGTTTTATCATCACTTTAATTTAATCTACAGTTCACATCATCCGAAGTTTAAAAAAAGTTTGCAGAGAGAGTTTTAGTTTTACTATTTGAAGCAATGAGCCAAAAATAGATTGAATTCTGTTTCTGTATTACAGATCATAAATTATTTTATAAGAATATACTTTGTATTTTTTGCGGTTCTAATAATAACAGCGATAGTGAACATTTTAATATGATCCAGGTGAAATTTGCATGCGAGCATATGGTATGCGGCCTTGCATTCTGCATGACGTGCGAAATGCAATTCGTGCTGCGATAGGAAACTAACTTGCGCAGGATGCAGGAACCGCAATGACTGTCAAAAAGACCCAATAGCTGGCTTTTTGCAACCGACATATATCCATATGTAATACGTCGCGGTTGAATCCAAATTATACGACCCTTATATTCTAAATTGCATCTGCGGGTGTATTTACATGATTAGCACTAAAATGCCATCTGCTGTGTCTGCTGTTCCCAATTATCTAATAATCCTGCCAATTACAACCATCATTTACAGTATTCATTTCAAATATTCTCTCAATCTTCATTCCAACCAAAAATTATTGAAACTTCCACAAGAACTCATCTTGAAATTAGGCCTTGAAACCTAGAAAATCTAGATTGGCCTGGAGTTATTTTGATGTCAAAGTCATTGACATTTTGTCACTATAGTAAAATGAACTCGTGTTTAACAAAGAAGGAAATGTGCGAAGCATGTAGTGTGCTTTATTGCGTACACGAAGTCATAATTAAAGAAACAAAGGTAAAAATTATTGCGCGCGCGGCTTGAAAATGAACTCATTAGAGTCGGGTGGGAGTCATCAGCAAGGAAGTTGGAAAAGGAAACTAGAGAATCGTCATCCGATCAAGGATGCCTATCTAAGATCTCACGGCTGATTTTCTTTTTGAAGCAATTTCTCAATCCTGGTGGAATCCGAGGACTGATGTTTCCACTGAATCGCAGATGTCCTCACATTCTTGATCAATGATCCAGGATCATCTGCTTCCTGATGTTATAAAACAACCGCTGCACTCTAATATCTCTGATTCATACATTTTTACAAAAGACATTATCACAAAATAGGCAAGCAATTTTAATTGTAAAGAAGTTCTATTAAATTCGATGAATAGTAAAGACACATTGATAAAAAAAATGTCATAAGTGATCAGATTGGAAAAATATCCTTGATAATTATTGACTGCGACAACAACTATATAAAAGTGTAATCAGCCTGCTAGAAAAAGAATAAAATGCAGATGATATGGAAACAGTAGTTTTAATCAGAAAGTCACGGAAGTAATTATCCATTAATTCTAGCTTTTTTCCTGGCATGAGATAAGATTGCACTTGAAAATTTTCCTGTAACTGAAATAGGTAATGAAAAAGGTGACTTTGGTGAAACAACAACTATATTTTTCCCTGAATTGAAATATTTTTTGCAAGGTTGTCCATTAGAGCAATAAATACCCTGATATCTCATACGCATTTAAGTTTACAGTGTTTAGTGATTCTGTTGAGCCAATAAGTAATAGAATATTGATAATAATTTGTGGAATGTGGCTACTGGAAAATACGATAGTAATTTGTACTTAAGAGCGATCGAGAATTCAAACACGTAGTGCACCAATTCATAATGTAAATCGAAAATAGATTGTTATTGCTCTTAGTAACACGTATGCATACAATGGGAAAATTTATTATATTCAGCAGCCAGATGCCAAGAGGGATTTTATGATTTGGAACTATTTGTCTACATGTTTTTGAATCTTGATTTGTTTTACATCCTAAAATAGATTATGCTAAAATTGATTTTTTCATTTAAAAGTACTATGGAATCACACCTAATGGATAGGTAGAACTAAATAATGAAAAATTTTAGAATTAGAGTCTAACTGTAGAATCTACATCTACCTAAATCCAATTGAGTTATGCATGTAATAAGCAAAACAATCTTGTGGGTATTCAGATGCCAAATGCAATTCTCCACGTAATATCGCAAATGCTAACAAGGTCATCCTCTCTAAATTCAACCACATACTAGAACTCTATACAACATAAATAAGGTCTTGAATACTTAAAGATAAAATTCCCCTTCTGGGGCCAGTTAATTGAAAAATTCGCACCCTAATCACTATTAACCATATCATAAAACAATCATCATTATAATAATCATATATTTTATTTAACTCAAGAAAAATGCTTCTCCAGCTCATTACGAGTCTTTTCAATTCGTTTCACAAGGATCTTCGTAACGCATTATTATCTATTTATGAACCTTTTTCCGGAAGGTACCGAAGAAGGCTTGTGTATCTGCCCGTCTGAGTCTATGAGAAAATGTATAATAATAATCCGCGGAGTGTGTTCTCAGTTTCTGCGACTCGCACGAGGTCTAGCCGAGGAGACGGCAATCTATCTCAACAGATTAGCATGTGTTTTCCAAATACGGTTGTCGGCTCACCTGTGCGCAAAAGCCAACAATGCAATGAATATGGTAATTTCCATCATTTATCCGGTTCGCAAGCTCGAGAACAGCACACGAGCTCACGCGAACGCTCATCCGTGATAGTACATACGTTGGGAGGTCCTTGAAATGAGATTCACCGCGAGACCATGTGTATGTAGCAGGTATTCTTACTGTTGCGTTAGTGGATATATGGTTGTGTATTATCGGGTATGAAGCGTGGCTACAAAGTGCATTAACGGTTTTGGGTAAATGTGTTTATGTTTTTGCCACTGTTTATGCATTAGTATGCGTTCGAGTCAGTTGCTCTGTGTGAGTTTCTATAAGATTGTGTTTGGAAATGTATGTTTGTAAAAGGAGTCGCTTTGTGTGAGTGTCCACCGCAAAATGCGGGCAATGCGTGTCGGTGCCATGTACTCGCAACATTATCGTACTATGCGCCATTATAGGTATTATTATGAGAAGTACATTTCCTTTCTGATGCCGCTTGGCAAGGTCGAGAGTGCATTTTTCCCATGGTGTGCTGACTGAGCCTCCACTGTCGTTAATAGGATCGTGGCGTATCGATACACGAGATCGAGAGGTGACACGGACTACCTGCGACAATAAAGCAAAGGCACGTGTGTGTCATGATGCAGCCGAGGCGAAAGGAATATTAACCCTCGTGAGCACCGTTGCATGAATGGAACATCATTCTGCAGTCCGCAGGATGTTTATTTTATGCTGGAGCGTTCCAACTACTGAAGGGATTGCAAGTGATGAGAGTGGATGTACCAAACATAAGAGATGCAACTGCGATTTTGATTTTGTTCTTTTTGGAAAAGATAGGTTATGCAATTCTTTAAAGATTGCTAATTTATAATGAACAAGACCTATGGGAAACGTTGAATTATTTAGAAGTTTTAAAAGATCCATCGAGTTATTCCTTTGCAGTATATTCAACGAAAGTGAAAGGATTCTCATGATTTGCATAATTGTCATTTCCTCAAAGACGCGTACAGCTATTCTCACCTCTGTCTTGAATCATTTAAGTCCGTAATTTTGCAAGAATACTATTTTTTAATAATTCGCACTCAATTCTTTAGGATGGTCGAAAATCTTGTTGCAAAAAGTGTTGAGATAAGGGTTCCATATTGTAGAAACGATTCATGATTACTAAATAATTATCTCCATTACCATTCTCATTCTCACCTGATATGATACCAAATACATTGTATAAATTACTATATCTCTACTAGATATCAAATCTTCATTAATATATTTAGAAACAATTGGTGAAGTCATTGAAACAATTCGTTTAATTTATTTTACAAGGAAGTCTTGAAGAGATTGATAATCTAAATGAAAAGATAGGCAAAATATAAGACATTCAAATCAAACGTTGAAGCATAATTTTATTTTAAATGGTTTTGCTTTTAAATTTTAAATTAAGGTGACATGGATTTTAGAGATATCAATCTTCTAAAGATAGAATCTAATTATATGGAATTGATATTTCTTGTTTCCTACTCACATGTCAATTAGATTAAAATCAGTCTACACTTAGAATTGACTTGCGTTGATCAAAGCAGAGCCAATTTCTTTCAGACCTCCCAATAAAATCATCACAACCCTGGTAAAAGTAGACATCCATTCTTAATCCAAAATACGTCCCCAGGTGTCTCGTAAGTCTGATTCACGAAAGACCATTTCGGGTTTGGAGAGTCGATAAGGATCGTCGGACACTGGCGTAACGTAAGGATGGCCAGACACGTGGCCCTAGCCCTTCGTTGAATGCTTAAAGAAAGAAAGAATGAAAGAAAGGCCAGGAAAGTTAGTCGCGTGTCGCACACGTCGGTGATTTGTCGACCATGTGTGTACCTGCGTGGTCCTATATCCACCACATGAAGGAAGGGTTAGCCTTTAGCAAGATGCCTACCTGGTTCAGCATCTCTTTCTAACGAAGAGGAGTAAACTGAGACCGAGAGAGAAAAAAAGATCAACGCCACGTGACCCCTAGCAGCCCTCCAATCCTTATTGGAATCCTCTTGGTCTTGGTCTAACCTGACCTAGCCAAGGTGAGATTTATCCGGCGGTTCTACCTGCCGCGAGAAACATAGATACCAACCTTCAAGAGATCCTCTCATTCTACGACCCACCACTCTATATCTGTTCATCCACCCACTTTAAAGAACCTCACATGTATCGAAAGTTTTTGTTTCGACGCACGTGTAGCAGGTGAGATTTCGCAAGGTGCCTGCAGGCCGCTCAGAATTCATAAAAGGCTCTTCTTTGCTTCAAAATCCTAAGAAACCTTGAAGGGTTTGGTCGGTTACGTGACTGATTCTATACTCTAATCTTTGACTCTAATTGGCATATGATTAGGGAATAAAGAATATAGACCAAATGTATCGTGTCACAAATTGTAGCAATTTTTTTTTTTAATTTCGCCATCTGCAGACGCGTGCTGATTCTTGTAACTTATATTTTTTCGAATACCATCCTGAGGATAGGATAATTGAAACATACAATTTTTTTGAATAAAATCAACTTTTTTTTATCCAATGCACTATTTATTGGAGAGTAGTTGCAATTTTGAATTCGTTACATTTTGGAATCAGAATTGTACAGAAGGATGCTAAATAGTACCAAATAAAAGAAAATAACTGAATATATCCATACCGAATTAGTCCTAATTTTAATTACAAATTTAGAACGGCAGAGATTTGAGGAATTACGAATCTCTCTTTCGCTAAAATCTCAGGAGCCACGCGTCTGGAACGTCTCCCAACGTGTGTGAAACAGCCTAATAGGTGAGATTCAGAAAGCCCCGAAGCGTTCTGAACAGGTTATTCCAGGCCTTAATTCGAAAGCCGAAACTATAATCGGAAATGTCGACGGGTAAATAAGGAGGCGTTCGACCCATCATGACGTAAGACCGTAACAGGTTGCACTTCCGCTTTGACGAGCCTTCAAAGTTACATCAACAATCTGAAATCTGGACATTTTAAAAAGCTATTCAAAAATTGTAATTATAAAAATCTGATTCCTATTTTATCTCTCTGAATAAAAATATAACTGAGAAATACTACTTTTGTAAAACTGCATTACAAGTATACCTTTTTGTCCACTAATGATCAAATGATTACAAGACCAGTGAATCTACAATCTCCATCTCAAGATTATGCTTAATTCCACATATCCCGTTAAGAAACAGTCAAGAGAATTGTCTTTTCAAGCAATCGCGCATTTTTCTTGGTATAAAATTCCAGATGAATAATTCCATTCCATTAATAGGCTACCAAGGCTCGGCAATGCAACGGAATTTGCATCTTGCCAATTAGTCCAACTTGAGCAATAGATTTTATTTTGCCTTCGGGAATTATTGACATTATTGGCTTACAAATCGTAAGTCAACAACTATTTTCATCAAATGCGGGCTTTTCTTCGATTTCAAATCTAACCGTTCCAATTTCTGCGACAGATGAAAGAAGCTGATATAAGATGATTATTTATTCACAAGTTCAACGTCTTTCTTTCCGGACCCAAATGTCGAAGCTAACATTTATATCGTTTCCGGTCGCCTCTTTATACACCGGCCTTTATCTTTAGTCGAGCGAGCCAAGCCTTGGTTTTTCGAGTGACGTGTGCATGTCACGATTACAGACCGATAAAGGAATCACCTTTCCCGCGAAGCAAAACCCGAACACCACAAGAAACTTAACAATCGAGAAAATGTATCTTTCCTTATTACTTTAAATTTATCTCCTATTGTATTAAATTTGCGCCTTTTTTCTACAATTACTTCTAAAAGTAATAAAATAAGAGACACGAAATACAACTTAAGGAATAGATTATCACAAATCTAAATTTTTCCTTGTAATTAGGTCCCATTAAATTGGCGCGGAAAACATTTTCTTCTAGGTTTAAAAGTTGCAATCCCGTAATATCAACCACAGTATCATAAAGCTGACCAGGAAACATCAAGACAGTGGAAGTCGGATTGCGCGGAAGAAGTACTTCAGTCTTTTTTTTGGTTTTTTTTTTGTTCAAAATTTAAAGATCATTGATCACGAACCCGAGTGGCAACATCGTCGTTGGTGTACTTTCACGAATTGAAACGCTATCTAATTTTCCGCACGCGAGTCATCCGACGGCGCTCGAACCAGCTTCTATATCTTCTCTCTCTATCGATGCTTGTCAAGGTATTTAAAGATTGATTTATTATTTAATCCTGCGGTATTTTGTTGCATCAAAAGATCGAAATCAAACTGTTACGCTCGATACAACAATCACAGAAAATATTTTCTTACTGTTCCCTTGTACCATTTTCTAAACTTGATCGAGATCATTCTAGAAAATATTTAATGTTATATGTGCATTTAAAACCCTTATCGTACTCCAGATTGCTTATCCTCGAGGGTAAATTAAAAATCGACGCCCTCTGTCTCACCTAGTTAGCATGTTCTTATCACAATATTCGTAAACAATTTATCTGACATCGCGATAATAAGAGAGCGCTTTGAAAAGTATAAATGGATTTGACTCCAGGTAAGTAATCTCGATAGGATAAATAATGATTATTAGTTTACCACATAAGCAAGTGATTACTTTTATTATTTTCTTCGGTAGTAGTGTCACATGTTCCGATATCACGTGTTAGGCTGAAATGCTGACACACGTGTCTCGGACCATCACGCAACGTAAATGACGGTGTAAATATCTCTAAAGACCTGGAAAGTGTCTATAAGCGTCTCATAACTAAACTATCCTCCTTTACCAATTGATAATATCGATGCGACTAAACCCAGAAATAACTAAAATTGAAGACGACAAATATTAAAAGAATTACAAGCGGAGATAAAAATCAAGTTTCTTCAACAAATTTTATGAGTCATGAAAAATAAATATACATAAGTCACATGATACCTTCGGAATAATTTCCATTGCTGCATTTGCTTTCCATATCGATATCGAACCTCTAGTGATAACACCTCTTATCAGATAGAAGACTCGTCAAGAACGAAACATTCTAATAAATACGAAGCTTTAGTCTTCATAAATTGATAGACGCTGTTGCGAATCCGATTTCAGTTATTTCTAGTAAACAGTATATTTTTACCCTGATTTAATTTCGATAAATGAGTCGTGAATAATATCAGCCAATTCTGGGTTTTCCGAGATCCTAACGGCGCCAGAGGATATTTCTGATAAAGTGCTATACAGAATAATTAAGTAATTTAAAAGGTAGTATCAACCAATGCTAATCGGGTGATAAGGAAAGGAAACCCTATCTACATAAAATCTCTCATAATGCTTTTATGACTTAATAGTTTAAAGTTTGAATAAAATTCTTAGAAACGTTCTAATTAGATGATTGAGATTTATGCATACGCTTCTTTTTGAGCCTTGTTTAAATCAATTTTATGCTTGTCGGTGTGCATCAAAGAATCTGAGTTGAGATCACAGAATAGTGTGTAATTGACTAACAATGGATGACGAATTGTACTTTATCGTAAATTATCAGCGACACGTTTTGCATGGAACGTTGACTCACGTCTGACTCTAATGATAAAAGTAGCCACGCGTTAACTCTAATTATGATAAAAATTACGCACCCGTTAGAGGATAACTTTTACTTTTGATATAAATTAAAAAAAATTGCGTACATCATTTTCATTTACAAAGTGAAATTAAAATAGGCATTATTTTCAGACTGTATTAAATAAGAGGAAACTCCTGTTATCTTTTCTATTTGTCAGGTGGAACCTTAATGTCATTATCAGTAGATATCGTATCAATATCAACATTTTTTGTATATCTAATAGAATTAGATCTTGAAATAATCGTAAAAAAAGATTTCTCAAACTTGAATGAAAAATTGACAAATTATCTCTGCACCAGCGACCAATGACCCCTTGATTTAAAATTCATATCGTGTCCACTGTCCGCACGACACAAACTTAGGCTTTAAATCGTTTATCTACTACTCAGAATCAAAAGGCAGGGACAGACACCTCAGGTTGTGAGATAATTAATAAGACTAGCAAAATCTGAATCAATTAATAAGCTAGAAATCATTACACAGCTCATTTAACACTATTCAGGATTAGATCATTGATAACTAAACTGCTTGATAATTCCACCACATATATAATTAAAATAGATGGCTCAAGGAAACGATAATTGACTTAAATGATCATTGATACAAATGATAATTAGTTTATACAGTAATTGATATTTACTCTAATTGAAATGCGGTGTTCTCTACAATGTAGTATCCGTATCATCAGTATCAGTTAATGATGCAAAACATTTTTAACATCAGCAAACTTGGCATAATTTGCAGCTTCAAGACTGTAATTTGAGACATAAGAAAATTTCCAGAATCTTTTAAATAAGAAAATATACATTCTTCTGCGAAAGAAGAGAGATTCAAATATCTTCGTTCCGAGAACGCTGGAAGAAATGGGCGAGCTGGAATTCACCTTCCCTCCATGAAACGTTTACGCAAAATCGTTGAGCGTGTACACGTTGATGCAACGTCGCACACGAGATCCGCCTGAACAGGTGAGTTTGCGAACCTGGGGTGAATTCGATACAATGTAACGAGCACAATACAACAATGAGTCAGCCTCGAATGCGCTCAGAAAGGACGCGTGGGTGTTTAGCGCCTGGGGGATGCAGGACCAACAGCTGACAGACCCTTCCCATATCCTATTTCCACCCTTCGATATACATATCTCACATAATATTCAAAATTTGTGAAAATCTACCACCGGTTCTGCCCTTTGAATAAGTTGGCAAAAATGTATTTATTTGGATAAAAGATCGTCAAGCGCCCAAAATAGTCGAAAAGGGATGCTGCATACAGTGTTTGCTTTTGTTAGAAGATTGTACGATTGTTTCGGGATTGTGTCACTCAACGAAATTTGATGCACTGTCTGCGCAACCAAATAGATGACTAGTGCCTTTTCTACATTTTATGGATGATTTAATTGAATATGTCAAGTGGGACTATTCTTGAAATAAAGAAATTGATGTAGTGTTGATAAAAAGAGTGATTATTTGTTAATCTATGTCTGGAAAGGAGTATCCCTATCTTGTAAATAATCTATCTATTGGATGACAATATGAAATATTGGACCAATGATCATTAGCAATCATTGTCAAAATTAAAAATAATTAATTGGCCTAATGCACATCAGTATATTGTCAACACATTATCGAAGTTACCCGGTTTAAAAATATAATATTTGAAGAAGAAAAATAATATATAATTTGCAAGAAACTAAAGATGCAGATCAGGGTAATTTGTTCACCAATCAGCATCAATTTTTCTCACTAATCCTTTTATTCCAAATAACCCTAATCCTATTGTTTGCCTTCACCAATTGCAAATCCGCAAAGTGTAGGCTATTAAAAAAACTGATCACTCACCATTTTCGGCTCCACGAAGTGGTCCCAAGGGACTTCCTCCAGTAGAAACCCCTTCATCCTCGCTTCCACTTGAACTGCCTTCGCTAGGACTATAACTCCTCCTGCTGCCACTCTTTACAAGTTTCTGTCCGCTGCCCGTTCCATTGTTGTTATCTTGCATCCTGACCTGCAGCCTCTCATGAACAGTCCTCGTCCTCGACTGCAGTCTCTGCTGCTGCAAGGACCCGACAGAAAAATCGAGAGGCTGATCAATCTCCGAGGTCTGCTGCCTCTGACACAAAGATGCCGGCAAAGTTTGGGCTTGGCTCGTAGCATGAACAACAGAAGGTACCTGTACCTGTTCCTGATGAACATTACTAGCTGGACTCCACCACTGATGACCACCCTGAATGGATCTCCAGGCCTCGATGGTATTATTATTCGTGGGACTATTTTGCTTCTGTTTTTGGACTTGTTGGTGTTGGTGCTGCTGAAGCTGGGATTGTTGTTGTTGCGCCATTGCCTCTACAAGGTTGTTATTTTCGAGAAGATGCATGCTGGGTGTTTGTGTCATCGAAGTTGGCAAGGCGAAAGGGGAGGTGCCCACCGTCGGCGGGCTGGACTCCTGGTGATGGCGATGGGTGGAATGATGATGTTGATGATGTTGCGGGAGGTGCTGCTGAGAACTCGACGGCACGATCACCGGAGGCGGAATTTGCCGGACGGTACGCGCGGCTTCCGCGACCCACCGGCGCACCGCCTCGCTGTCGAGGCCCGCCAGCCCTGCGGACTTCGTTTTGGCCTGCACGCCTTGTATACCTGATAACCCTTTTTCGGGTATCAAGCCGGGCAGCGCGAGGACCCCGGTGCCCGCCACCGCGACCCTGGGACCTGAAACGCCCCCGAAAGCAGTCAACGCCGCGAGATCCAACGTGGTCGCTCTCTGGTGAATGACTCCTGAAGGAATCCTGGCAATTCAACTCTTCCCTTAATTTGTTCGGCTAGATCGATGCTGATCGTTCGTGACCGTTATTTCACTGATCCTCATGGAGATAAACCTCTTGCGGAGTCAGACTCTCGATAGACACGCTAAGTCATCCAAGAGAGAGAGTCAGTATCAGTTCCTGATCTCGAACCGTGATCCAACGACCTCCAGCATCCACTCTGGACATGAAAGAACCCGCCACTTGTTTCAAATCACTCGATGCACAATGTCACCCACAATGTCACGTCACGATTTGTTATTATCTACACGAGCCACCGGCATAATCACAACTGTCAGATATACAACTGTCAGATTGTCATCTGTCTCTAACACAAGATCACCTGAGAAACTTTTTTTTGCACCTTGGTATCAACTTGACATCAACTGTCGTCAACTCTTACCACCTAAACAAACACTAATCAGCGGTGCGAATTTTGGAACTGGTGGAATGGTAGCACTTGACAGCTAAACCGCGTGGTACCGGCACACTGGTACCAGTTCTGCAATTATTTAATCCAGGACTTTAACTACTAAATCCAGGTCTCACTTGGATTATGGAAACGTGGGTGTAGCTCGTTGAACCTGGTGTCGGTCACTGAAGCCTCTCTCGGTTATTATCGCAATCGGAAGGATGAATCGAGCGCGAGCGCGAAAGAGCGGTTAGATGCTGTCGCGTGCATGTGTGCAGCTACACTAGGGTCTAAGCCGGCGGCGGCACACGGACGCCTCCGTCCGACCGTCCGGCGGCGTTGCGAGGTGGGGGAGTCGTTAGGCCGGAGCAGAGGGAAAAAAAAATCGAGAGTAGGTAGTCAGCGACCGCCTGGACTGCGAGCTGCTGGTGGGGACCTGGCTGCGTTGGTGGGGTGTTCCAGAACCAATCCCCGCCGCCCGCGACATTGCTGGTCACGCCTTCAGCGACTAGTTCCTACCGCGAATCACGCGCGCGCCTTTTTCCTCGTGGACCAGCGAGAGCAAGCCAGAGCTAGCAATTTGCATATCGCCGATAGCAGACTACTGGCCAATCACCAGCCATCCTCCTTCTAACTTCTCCGCCCCGCGACAACGTATGCGACCTGCTAGCAATTAGTCCTCAGGTACCGACTTCATTTGCTGAATTCGAATGGAGGTCCTCTATGCTTCATTAAACGCCCCTTATCATTCTGCTAGTTAAGGATTTATTTATTAGGATTTAAAGATCAAGTCAATATAGGTTTGAAGATAAGAATCCAGAAAGATGGAAGGTTATCAATGCCAAGAAGTTTTGGAGAGTGATTAAATTATGTTAGATAGATATTTTCCCTTTTTCTTAATTGGGGTTCCTCAAATTAAAGACCCAGATTGAATTCTCGTGTGGGAAAATATGGATGGTTATCGATTTTGATGAATTCTGACACCCCATCGTAGGTTCATTAACCAACAAGTAACCCTTTTTACCTAATGGTTCTAATTGATTACTTTCAGTCCTTGGGGAACTAGATTTACGACAAAATATCCGGATTGACAAAAGGGATGAATACTGAGTTTCATGAGACATCGCTCCCCTTTAGCAGATGTTACACACCTTTTCCCTAAATTCAGAAGCACCCTTTAATAATTGCTCTTGGGCTGCAATTTATCCAATTGATAATAAAATTTGTTTTTAACTCAGAACAACCATTTATATTCACACATAGCACATTCTTTTTGAGATGCAAATAAATTCTCTCTAAATTATTTTATCTTTATAATAATTGAGGTTGAGAGTTTATGATGTAAATTATGTTCAGAAAAGGGATGATAACTGATTTTCTTAAAGCATGAATCCCCTTTCTATTTTGGAGATGGTATGCATAAATTGAAGATTCCCCTTTTCAAAACATTATGAATTACATTTCCCTACACAAAAGAATATTGTTTTTGACGAATCATGTTGCATTTCTTTTTTTCAAGTTAAGGATTCTCAAATCTTATCATTAATAAATAATCACAAAAGAAAAAGACATCGATTTTCAGCTATATCAATATTCTTAGAATTTGTAAGTATAAATCTCCAAATACACAAAAGATATATTGTGAATTTTTTCATTGCTTCTTCCTAATTTAGGATTTCCCTATCCCTGAATATAATACCTGTGAAATTTCTATCATTAAATAATACAAAATTATCCTAATGTTATCATTTGTTTATGAGACAAAGGTTTTACGATTTCTACTTCAAATTGTCTATTTGAAAATAGTTTTGGTCTCTTGTTATGATTAGGAGACAAGGTGATGGTTTGAGATAAAACTTGAAATTTGTTAATCCGATGAGAATGGATTTGAGAATGAAGGATGCCACGTGGCGAATACAATGTTTGGCCACAAACGCCCTGCAGATTGTGTGAGATACAGTGTGTGTGGTTAGTACAAGGGGTTGGAGGAGGAATTAGTTAGAATGAAGCCCGCGAGAGGCCTCTCAGATCGACCCACACACGTGTGAACTTATGCCACTTCAACCCCAACTACTACTGAAGTGGTCATCCGACGGCAGCCGATCCTTTAGCGGTAAGCTGATATTCTTTCCTAAATCGAAAGACATCAAGAGACTATCTCTTATTCATCCAACCCTACTGAGTACTCACCACCATCATCATAAGTTTATATCAAAATAATGGTGAATATATTTATTACCAGATTAGAATTGCAGTCCTGATAGAACTCTTTCAAGGATCAATAGCATCAACATCAAAAGATTTTTGGACCTAGATTTATTAATAAGCTCTGATTGAAAACAGAATTTTAAACCATAGTGTCCATGACTTGATTGTAATTGAAGGATCAGAATTAGAAGCCTATATATTCATCACAATTTTGATCATAAAATTCTTGAATATAATAGATAATCTCTCGGAGGTAAAGGAGTAAAAATCCGCCATGACAGGTGCAAACCAATAACATTTCCATACAGCTATAGAAGGGTTCCACACCCCACGAAGATTTGAATTCGGCATGCGCAGTACTAGATATAAAAAAGGCGATTTAAAGCGTTTCTTATTGGTCGTGAAAGGGAGGCGCGCACACTCAGCCACAATTCCCCGCTATCGCGAACCGAACCTTGCCGGCCCTTCTTTCACCTCTGCTTATCGCTATCATATTTCCATATAGTGCAGAACTCCCTCTCAAGTGATGGAGATTTAAATCCGGCATGCGCAGTGTTGGGAAAAAAGGTGTTTTAAAGTGGCTCTTATTGGCCATAGAGCGACGCGGGCTTCTCCTCTTTACCTATCTCCCCTTCGGCTGTTCACTGCGTGCCTAAGCTCGCGGCCTGGTACCGCTCACCCTTCTTTCTCTTCTTATCGTGCCACCCTCCCCTGCATTCTCCCACCCTCTTTTTCTGCATGCTTTTCGATCTGCGTCTCCGTCTTTCCTTCTCGTCCTTTCTTGATCCCCACCACTCACCCCTTATCTCCCACGCTGGCTGAGAAATAAGAGTAGGGATCACCCCCCCTGACGCCCTTCCGCCACCCTTTTGGAGGAGAGTGAGTGGTAAGAAGGGAGAATTCGCGAGAGAGAGGGAGAAAAACGGGCCGCGTATTGATTTTAATGACGCCCCCACCAACAACTCAGCATCCCGCGAATTCAAGAAAGAGGCGCGAACAATATTCTGCACGCTCTGATTCTTGGACAGGTTCGAATATGACTTGGTGGGGGGAAATGCATCTTCGAAGGTGCTGCTTTGTCCCGGCTGACGGTTTAGGAAATTGATATTTTTAGGGGATGCTATAAATATTATATAAAGAATTTCTATTTAACATAAAAGCAAATTTCAAAGGAAAGAAAAAATTTATTTGACCTTAAAGAATGACCAGGGTTGTTTACTGTCAGGAAGAACCAGAAAGTCGGAAAATTCGTCTTTTTGGGAGGAAAATTAATTCATTCTTGTAGAAATTTCATCCTTCTTGACTTAAAATAAAATCTGTTTTGTTCAAAATTAATCCATTTTTTTGTTGAGGATTCAACTATTTTTGTTGAAAATTCATATTTTTTAATTTTTTGATTCAAAATTTAGATCTTTTTTAGTTTAAATATAAACTATGACATTTATTTTTTAGCTGACAATTCAGAATTATAGTTGAAACCCTTTTTTTTCTTCAAACTTTATCTGTTTTCATTAAACAAATTGTTTTGTTTGTCACTTAAATTTTGCCCTTAAAATTAAATTATCCCATGTTTGGTTCAAAATCTATCTTCTTCCTTGAAAAAACGTGTATTTGGTTAAAAATATAACTACTTCCTTAAAAATTTATTTAATTTTGTGGAAAATTAATTTCTTTATTGTAAATTTAACTTCTCTTTTAGGTTGAAAAGTTATCGGTTTGGGGTGAAAATTCAACTATTTTGTTGAAAATTTTTGGACAATAATCTCGTTAATTGAAGCATATAATTTCTTTGGCTAAAAATTTATTTCTCTCTTTAAATATTCAAACATTTGGCTGAGAATTCATTTTCTTAATTGAAATTTTATTTTTCCAAATAAAATTTAGCTTTCTATTTTTAGTTAATAGTTTATCTTTTGAGTTGAAATTTGTATATTTTGTTGGAAAGTTGCACTTTTCGCATCAAATTTAATTATCTGTTTGAAAATTGCTTTTTTTGATTAAAGATTCATCATTTTCGTTAAAAGTGTAGTTCTTTAACTGAAAATATGAATATTCAATTTTTGTGTGCAAGATTTATATTTTTTATTAGAAATTTAATTTTCTTGGTTGAAAATGAATATGTTTGCTCGAAAATCTAACTATTTTATTAAAAAATAATTTTTATTAAAAAAAATTTTTATTAGTAGAAAATTACATTTTTTATCTTTTCTCTATCTTTTTTAGTTAATAATTCATGTATTTTGTTGGAAATCTGTCTAGTAGAAAACTCATCTTCTAGGTGGAAAATTCAAATATTTGCTTTAAATTTGGTTGTTGTTAAATATTCATTATTTTAGTTAGTTCTGATTTAATTCATACATTTTTGGCTTAAAATTTATCTTCTTGTGTTGAAAACTCTTTTTTTGCATTAATATACTAAATTTAAAGATATTAATTTCATCTAAAAATAAAATTATGTAAGAATCTTATTAAAGAAAGACTATTTTCACTAAAAGAAATTACTAAGTTATTGCTAAGTTCCTGAAAATTTATGTTAATTATTTAAAAAATTGAAATAAACCGGAATTTTTTTTAAATCAGCAATTGATTTTTTAACCTAAACATATAAAAGTTTTAACAAAACAGATAAATTATAAAATCAAACGACGAAGTTTCAATAAGAGTTGAATTTTCAACCGAAAAAAAGAAAAGACGAAATTATTAAAAAACAGTCGATTTTTTCATTAAATAATTAAATTATTCAAGTAAAAATATAATTTTTTGACCAAGGATATAACCTTTTAGTAATAGAGACAAATTCTTGACAAAATAGATAATTATTTAACCAAGTAGTTAAATTTTCAAGCAAGAACTAAAAAGGAAGCATTTTTAACCAAACATGGAATTTTTGAATTTTCACATTAATCAATTAATTGTTATTGAAAAAAGTAATATTTTACAAACCATTTGGATTTTTTACTAAAAAGTACATTTTTGAGGTCAAAGAGATGAATTTCATACAAAATAGATAAATCCTGAACTAAAACAGATTAATTTCAAACTAAAAAGTTGAATTTTTAAACAACAAAAATTTTATTATCTTCCAAAAATACGTATTTTCAACAAAATACAAAAATTTTCAATCGCATAATTCAATCCTCAACGAAAACGATTACTTTTCTACAAAAAATGCATTTTTAATAATATAGTTTAATTTTAACCAAAGGAATGAATTCAAAACTATCAATCTTCAACTACAAAAAAGTTTTTTTTTAAGTAGGTCGTTCAACTTTGAAATAAAATGTTGATTTTTACAGAATTGTTAAATTTCCTTCAAAGCGGTTAAATTTTTAACCCGAAAATATGAATTTTAATTTTAAAAAAGTTAATTTAAAGCCGAAATGGATGAAATGGCTACAAAAGAGATAGATTTTCCAAACCAAAAGCGAAAAATTGCAATTTCCTTGTAGGATTCTCAAGCCAAAATAATGCATTTTCATCAAACGCCATGAATAAATTTTTAATTAAATAATTCAATCTTGAACCAAGAGAATTATTTTCCTACCAAAAAGACGAATTTTAAACAAATGATTTAAATTTAACTAAAGATATTAATTTTTAAATAAAATGATGAATCTTTAACTAAAAAAATGAAATTTTAAGAAAGTCGTGCAACTTTTGATCAAAAAGTTGAACTTGTTTACAAAATTGTTCAATTTTTAAGCCAAAAATACAAATTTTTTCCAAAATAGTTGAATTTTCAAACTAAGAATATGAAGCATCCCCATAAAAATTTCTTTTCAACCAAACCGTTCATATTTCAATCGAATACTTATTAATTATTAATAATTAATTTAACCAAAAAAGACAACTTTTCAACAAAACATTTAAATCCTCGACTAAAACAGATTAATTTTCAATTAGAGCGTTGCATTTTTAATAAAAAAATTTTATTATCTTTCAAAAAGACGTATTGACAACGAAATAGACTTTAATCTTCAATCAAATAGCTCAATCTTGGATATGAAGAATTAATTTTCCACCAAAAAAGACGACTTTTTACCAAAATAGTTCAATTTAAGCCAAAGGAATAAATGTTTAATTAAAATTACGAATCTAAAAAAACAAATGAATTTTCAAGAAAGTAATAATTATTTCCAGTTCATCAACAAACCAAAATTATGAAATAAAAAAAATTGCAATGTGCGTGTTGAAATTAAGATAGGAGTTAAAATTGTTCACTTTTGACTTGATTGATTTCCAAAAAATAGATTATCTTCCAAAAAGACGTATTTTTAACAGAATAAACAAATTTCGAAGAAATGGTTTGATTTTAAACGAAAAGGATTATACATATCTACCAAAAAAGACTACTTTTTAATAAAACAGTTTAAGTTAAACCAAAAAAAATAATTTTGAATTAAAATGAAGGATCTTCAGCTAAAAAAAATTAATTAATTTTTGAGAGGGTCGTCCAACTTTTGAACAAAAATTTGTTACAAAACGATTATATTTCCATCCCGAAAATGTGAATTTTATTCATAAGTTAATTGTCAGCCGATAGTTGCACTTTTGACAAGAAAGAGTGAAATTTCTACAAAAATAGATCCAATTTTAAATAAAAAGAGAATGAAGTTTGCAATAAACTTGTTGCTTTTTTTTTAAAGAAGATTTTTCAACAACAACAAAAAAACATTTATAAATTTTCAATCAAGTAGTTCAATTCTAAACCAAGAGGATTATTTTTCGACCAAACAAGATGAATTTTGTACTCAATAGTCAAACATGAACCAAAGAAATGAATATTTAATTAAAATTATGAATCTTTAATTTTTTTAAATTCAGAAATTATTGCAACTTTTGATCCAAAAGTTGAATTTGTTTACAAAATTGTTCAATTTCTTAGCTGAAAAGTAAATTTTCTTCAAAACAGTTGAATTTTCAACCGAAAATATGAACTTTGATCGAAAATGTTGGTTTTCGACCCAACAGAGAATTTTCAACCAAATAATTTAATCCTCAATTGACATAGATTATTTTGCAACAAAAAAAAAGAAATTTTAATAAAATACTTCAATTTAAACCGGAGAAAGAAATTTTAAATTAAAATTACGAACGTTAAAAAAATGAATTTTTATAAGAAAGTAGCTGAACTTCCGATAAAAAAGTGAATTTTTTACAAACTTGTTGAACTTTCGAGCCGAATATACGATCTTTCTTTAAAGCTATTAAAAAATTTTGCAGAAAATATGAATTTTCACCATAAATGTAAGATTTTATCCAAAAAATTGAATTTTCAACCAGTTTTTGAATTTTTTAACAAAATAATTAATTCCTCAGTTAAAAATATGTATTTCAAAAAACAGACCAAGTTTCGACAAAATAATTGAATCCTCAACTAAAACAGATTACTTTTCAACCAAAAACACCAATTAGCTAAAATTAATTTCTTGAGAAATGATTTTGAACTAAAATGATGAATCTCCAACTAAAGAAAAAATTTTTTTTGAAGAAATTTGGTGCACTTTCGAAAAAAGTGAGTCTTTTTTAATTCTTGAACCTTTGAATCGACAAAAAGTTGGATTTCCAACTAAATAATTATGTTTTAAGTTAAATCGTTGAATTCGTCCAACAAAGACGAATTTTCAAGAAAGTAACTACATTCCTAGCTAAAACAAATTATTTTTTATTAAAAAAAGACGAATTCAAAGAAATTAGTTTTTGACTGAAATAGTGAATCTTTAACCAAAAAAGTTAGTTTTCAGCCAAACAGTTGAATTTTTAACCAAATAGTTACATTCTCAGTTGAAAATATTAATTTATATAAAACAGACGACTTTTCAACAAAATAATTGTAACTGAGTCCTCATTTGAAACATATTTCTTTTCTACCAAAAAAGAACAATTTTTAACAAAATAGTTCAATCTAAGTCAAAGAAATGAATTATCAACTAAAATAATGAATCTCCATCTATAGAAATTAATTTTTAAGAATGCAGTTTACCTTTAAAAAAAATTTCAACTTTTTAAAAATTTTGTTAAATTATTAAGAAAATAATTCAATTTCAAATCAAATATCACAGTTTTTACCCAGCAAAGAGGAATTCTTTACCAGAAATTGATTATTAGACTTTCCAAATGAAAAATTTAAATTTCAACTAAAAATAGTCGAATTTTCTTTTTTTAAGTTTTATAATTCTTCGTAAAGAAACATTAAATATTTTACGATAAATGTACGTAAACAAATATTCTACCAAAGTATAAAGAAGAGATTCTGCCAAGGCTATAAAACTCTAAAAAACGTTGAACCCACCCCCACATAAAAAAGAATATTTTGCGTTATTTGTGTATTGCCTATTTCTCTGCTTCATTTGAATGAATGAGAAAATCTTTTTTTTTTAATAAAATTTAGGGAATCGCTTTAAAATAATGTTTGGACGAAAAAGAATTAAACATGGAAATTTATGGTAATTATTTAAAAAATTGAAATAAACCGGAAAAAAAGAATTTTGAAATCAGCACTTGACTTTTTAGCAGAAACATATGAAAGTGCTACCAAACAGATCAATTATGAAATCAAAAAACGAAGTTTCAATAAGAGCTGAATTTTCAAATGAACAAAAAAACAAAAGACGAGATTGTTATAAAATAGTCGAATTTTCAATCAAATAATTAAATTATTCAACCAAAAACGTAAAGTTTCGACCAAGGAGATAACCTTTTATTAATAAAGACAAATTTAGAAAAAAATAGATAAATATTTAACAAAGCAGTTAAATTTT
Source organism: Druon quercuslanigerum (assembly GCA_010014905.2). Classification (NCBI taxonomy): domain Eukaryota; kingdom Metazoa; phylum Arthropoda; class Insecta; order Hymenoptera; family Cynipidae; genus Druon; species Druon quercuslanigerum. The sequence goes on along the minus strand of JAAAKG020158900.1, from coordinate 4,328 downwards.
CAACCAAGAACATTAATTTTCGACGGAATAGGAAGAATTTTTAACAAAATACATCAATTTTTAAATTAACATTGTATTTTATATACTAAAACTGAAGCATTTTTAACCAAAAATGGAAGTTTTGAATTTTTACATTACCCAAATAGTTTTTGATGAAAAAAGTAATCTTTTACAAACCATTTAGATTTTTTACTAAATTGTACATTTTTGAAGTCAAAGAGATGAATTTCCTACAAAATAGATAAATCCTGAACTAAAACAGGTTAATTTCAAACTAAAAAGTTGAATTTTTAAACAACAAAAATTTTATTATCTTCCAAAAATACGTATTTTTAACAAAATACAAAAATTTTAAATCGCATAATTCAGTCCTAAACCAAAAGGATTGCTTTTCTAAAAAAATAGCATTTTTAATAAAATAGTTCAATTTAAACCTGAGGAATGAATTCATAAATATGAATCTTCAACTACAAAAAAGTTTTTTTTTTTGATTAAGTCGTTCAACTTTGAAACAAAATGTTGATTTTTACAGAATTGTTAAATTTCCTTCAAAAAGGTTAAATTTTTAGCCCGAAAAAATGAATTTTAATTTTTAAAAAAGTTTATTTTGAGACGAAAAATTCAGTTTTAATCTGAAAGGATGAAATAGCTACAATAAGAGATGGATTTTTAAAGCAAAAGAGAAAAAATTTCAACTAACTTGTAGGACTTTCAAGCCGAAATAATTTATTGTCAACAAAATCCATGCATAAATTTTCAATTAAATAGTTCAATCTAGAACCAAGAGAATTATCTTCCTACCAAAAATACGAATTTTGATTAAATTATTTAAATTTCACTAAAGATATTAATTTTTAAATAAAATGATGAATCTTTAACTAAAAAAAATTAAATTTTAAGAAAGTCGTGCAACTTTTGAACAAAAACTTGAATTTGTTTACAAAATTGTTCAAATTTCAAGCCAAAAATACCAATTTTCTACAAAACAGTTGAATTTTCTAACTAAAAATATGAATCTTCCCCATAAAAATGATTTTTCAACTAAACAGTTCAATTTACAATCGAATAATTAAATCCTTAACTAAAACTGATTAATTTTTAACTAAACCGTTGCATTTTTAATTAAAAAAATTTTATTATCTTTCAAAAAGTCGTGTTTTTAACGATTTAAACAAATCTTCCATCAGACGTCATTTTACCAAAATAGTTCAATTTAAGCTGAAGAAATAAATGTTTAATTAAAATGACGAATCTTCAACTAAACAAAAATAAATTTTTAAGAAAGTATTAATTATTTCAAGTTTATCAACAAACAAAAATTATTAAATAAAAAAATTGCAACGTGCGTTTTGAAATGAAAATAGAAGTTAAAATGGTAAATTTTGAGGTATTTTTTTCTGAAAATATGCAAAGTCAATTTATTCAAAACTTCACCGTTTTCCCCCTTGATTTGATTGATTTCCAAAAATTATATATTATCTTCCAAAAAGACATATTTTTAACAGAATACATAAATGTTCAATTAATTAGTTTAATTTTGAACCAAAAGGATTATACATATCTACCAAAAAAGACGACTTTTTAATAAAACAGTTTAAGTATTAATTTTGAATTAAAATAAAGAAAATTTTTTTCTACAAAACGATTATATTTCCAACCCGAAAATGTGATATATGTTCATTTTCAACCAATAGTTGCATTTTTGCCAAAAAAGAATGAAATTTCTACAATAATAGATCCAATTTAAAATGAAAAGAGAATTAAATTTGCAATAAACTTGTTGCTTTTTCAGAAAAAAAGATTTTTCAACAACATATGACAACATATTTTTTAATAAAAAGGACGATTTTAAAGAAAGTTACATTTACAACACAGAAATTAATTTTTTACTGAAATGGTGAATCTCTAACCAAATAAGTAAGCTTTAAACCAAACAGTTGAATTTTCAACCAAATAATTACATTCTCAGTTGAAAATATGAATTTATATAAAACAGACGACTTTTCAACCAAAAAAGAACAATTTTTAATAAAATAGTTAATTCTAAGTCAAAGAAATTAATTATTAACTAAAATAATGAATATTCAACTAAACAATTAATTTTTAATAATGCAGTTTAACTTTACAAAAATGTCAACTTTTTAAAAATTTTGTTAAATTATTAAGAAAATAATGCAATTTCAAATCAAATATCACAGTTTTCACCCAGCAAAGAGGAATTCTTCACTAGAAATTAATTATCAGACTTTCCAAATGAAAAATTTAACTTTCAACCAAAAATAGTTGAATTTTTTTTTAAGTTTCAATAATTCAGCGCAAACAAACATTAAGAATTGTACGATAAATGTTTGTTTACAAATATCCTACCAAAGTATAAAGAAGAAATTCTGCCAAGGCTAAAAAACTCTAAAAAACATTGACCCCACCCCCACATAAAAAAGAATATTTTGCGTTATTTGTGCATTGCCTCCTTCTATGCTTTAATTATATAAATGAGAAAAACCTTTTCTTTTTTTTAAATAAAATTTAAGGAATCGCTTTAAAATAATGTTTAGACGAAAAAGAATTGAAGATAATTGTAATATAATCCATCACTTGTCTTCTTCTATAAAAAAAGATCAAGTGTTGCCACGCGAAGGGTCTATTAATCTATTGAAATGCGGGATAGGCATGCACCTTAATCTGAATATACATATAACCCCTTGTAGCTCGTGCCAGGGGAGTCCTTTTTTATTATTCGTCTCGGCAGGTATTTGCATGACCTGACTTCGAATCACAGGTGCCACGCCTCTACCCTTTTTTACATTCAAAGGGTGAACCTCTCTCGGGGGTAAGTTTGTATGGAAATATTTTGTAATGCCTACCGTAAGGAGCGTATAATAGTCAAATCCAAAGGGGTCGTACGTTTATGCCTCTCAATTACAGTTCACACTTTACAGTTGCACCTTCGATATTCTAATACCAAGCAGGTGGAATTTGATAGATGAGATTGAAGATTCAAATCTTTTCACCTTAATTTAGAAAAAAATTTACTATTTTTAAAAATAATAAGAGAAAAAAATATAGAATGACAAAGTTTCTTTTTTGAGAATCTTTAAAGGTTCTTATCCAAAATTTGAACAGACAACTAAATTTATTTTGTTTTGTTAGTGCAAACTCAAACTGAAATAAAAATACGAACTTGGATAACAAATCTTTTTTTTTCTATAAAATGTTGTAAGGTGATCTGAAATACTTCTTTTCTGTTCAATTAATCGAAGATTCAAATCCTGTCACCTTTAATTTAGAAAAAAAATTATTAATAATTTTAACAATAATAATTGCTGGAGGATTATATTGACCCTCGATAATAAATTTTGTAGAAATTGTTGATGTAAGTTCTTAGCTTTAGGGTCAGGAGACTTGAAACTAATTAAGTGGTTTCAAACGTTTCGGCACACAATGGTGGCCCTCATCAGTGATTTTTATTAAATCTTATAAGAATTTGTACCAATTATTTGTCATAATTACGTGTTTTTGGTTTTTTTCCTACTCACGAGAGAATTACAAGATTTGAACGTCGATGTTCACTAAATAGTTTTCACTCATGAGTGAAACTAAAAGTACTAAAAACTGCAGTTTTTAGTAAACGTTTTGATGTATGGACGTTTCATACATGTGAATTAGCCATATATGATTTTACATAAACATACATGTTCCATGTATATACATTTATGAGGAGAAATTGTAGTTTCCAGCTCATATAGATATACATGACCCATGTATGCGACTTTGTGTTATATATATATATATATATATATATATATATATATATAGGCATAAATGATCATACTAAATTTATTTATGACACATATATGTTAACTTATTCCTTGATTTTATTCAAAATTTTCCATCAAATACATTACTATTACAAAAGTTGTCTTTTTTAATTGCTATTATTAAGGTCAATGGATGTATTTTGTTTTTGCTGTAGTTTCATCTCCGTTAAACGTTGAGAATTGATATTGTTAATCATTCTTTTATTAGGGATTACCCAATTTTTTTCTGCAGCCATTTTCAATGCATAATCTGACTGAAATAATATGACTGAATTTATTTTTACAAGTCATACATGGTTATATATGTCATCATAAGTTAAACATTATTGCTTTCAATTTTGTCATGTAAGTTTGCATGCACAGACATGAATGATCCTGCACAACTATGCATGTGATCATATATGAAAAATTTTTTATAAAATTGTGTCCATGCATGAAATCATATATAAATGTATATGATATCATCTATGATTATATATAATCATTCATGGATCATGCATAATTTATGTA
>JAAAKG020158889.1:0-29693 GCA_010014905.2 Druon quercuslanigerum | reverse complement strand
AACCATTTCTCTAAACTTTTCTTTTCCTTGCCTTGACCAATCCCCTTTACCTACACTCTTTATCTGTGCCCCCTTTTGACGTATATTACCATTGTCTTTTCCTCCCTCCAATGTCACTATTAATGGAAAGTGATCCGAATCAGTATATTCACTGATCTTATATTCTCTTATATTATCATCCACTATCACATAATCAATTACCGTTATTTACTTAAAAGTAGATTTTTGAAGGATGAAAATAAATATAGTGAATTAAGATTAAAAAAATGGTTCAAAAATTTTTCTAACGTAGCAATTCCTGTTGAAATAACACACAAATAACACAAAATTTAAGAATTCTAATAAAACCTTTGAAACTATCAAAAAATTCCAAAATTATCACAAAGATATAATATTTGCCAAAGCAGATAAAGGTAATATTTCAGTTGCAGCCAATAGAAATGATTATAATAATACAGTTTAAAATTTATTAAATAATAACATCTTGTACAAAAAAGTTAACACCAGCTTAGTTCCTACCATTGAAAATAAATCAAAATAAATAATAATAAAATAAATCAAATCAAGATGGGAAAATAAAAGGTACATGAATGAGAATTTAGCTTATCGTTTAAAAAATCATGGAAGTCTTGTCGCTAAAGCTTATGCTCTTTCTAAAGTTCACAAACCTGACCTAAAATGGAGATTGACAGTGTCTTCCATAGGATCACCTACCTACAATTTACCTAAATTTTTATCAAAAATTTTAAAACCTGTTTCTGGTACGACTCATTCATTTGTTAAAGACAGTTGGGATATAAAATAATATTCCGTTAGATTTACTTTCTGATTGCATTGAAGAAAAATTACATGTTTATAAAAATTTAACAAAAATATCAAATTCTGAAATTTTAGTAGCTGTTAGCACAGTTTTAATAATACTGTGTTCTCTTTTAATCAAAAGTTTTACATGCAAATATCAGGTTGTCCTATGGGTTCTCACCTATCTCCAGTGGCCTCCAATCTCGTTTTAAAGGAATTAGAAAATAGAGCATTATCGAAATTAACTTTTAAACCACTTTTTTACACAAGGTATGTGGACGACATATTCACTATAGTTCCCACTGACAAAATTCAAGAATTAATTAAAACATTCAATAGTATAGAAGAATCCTTACAATTCACTTTTGAATTAGAAAACAATAACGCTTTAAATTATTTGGATATATCAATTATAAAAACTGAAAATGGGAGTTTAATTACCAATTGGTACAAGAAACCTTCATGGTCAGGACAATATTTTAATTATAATTCACACCATCAGTCTAACCAAAAAATTGGATTAATAAAAGGACTAGTAGATAGGTGTATAAAACTAAGTGATTTCAGTTTTAGAGAAGAAAATTTAAAAAAATTAAAAATTACATTACAACAAAATAATTCTCTACTACCTTTAATAGAAAGTGTGATCAAAGAAAGAATTAACGAGATTTACAGTAGTTGTAATAAAAAAAATAAATGGTTAGATAATTATAAAAAAACTGATTTACATGTTTCGTTACCATATTTACAAGGTTCATCAGAGAGATTAAAAAGTACTTTGAAAAAATTCAATATTAATGCATATTTTAGAAATAATCACAAATTAGAAAATTGTTTTATAAATATTGGGCGCCTCTTTTCTTCTATGGAGGTTTTTCCCTGATATTTAACAATTATGTGTTTTTTGGAAATTGTTTAAAACTGTTTAATGGATATTCATTATATAAGGTAATTTGACTTTTCATTAATATTATATTTTTTATTCAACGACAATGTTAATTTTTTTAAATTAACTAATTTTGAAGACATTTTTTTATATATTAAATTATTGACTCGGATTTCCTTTGTCTTTTTATCACGCAACTTGATCGTAAGACCGAAGAAAAAAAAGTTGTAAACTAATTGTTCATAATATGTTTAAACTATATGGATCGATCGGAGAAAGAGAAGAATTTTTTGCTTCTTTAATGATAAGTTTTTTGTTCTAATTTTTGTTTATAAAATAAAATAGTTACATTTTTAGTAAAAAAAAATTAATTCTTAGACAAGTGAAATATTTTGAATTTCAACTAAAGACAAGAATTTTCCACCAAAGATATAAATTTTATATAAAAAAGACGAATTTTCAACAAAATACACCAGTTTTCTACCAGAAAAGTTTAATTTTCAGCCAAAAATGTAGTCATATTGTTAGTGAATAAAATTAATTCCCAACAAAGAAAAAAATAAGTTTTTACCAAAATAGATTAAATTTTTACCAAAAAGATTAATTCTCAACCAAATTTATGAATATTACAACCAGAAAAAGATCAATTCCAACCAAAAGTTAAAAATTAGATTTTTTTTATTAAAAAATTAATCGTCAATTTTCAACAAAATAGGTAGGTACGTTTTAAACCGAAAAAGTAAAGTATCGACAAAAAATTGAATTTTTAAATAAATTAATGATTTTTTAACTAAGGTAATAAAAGTTTTAGTCCAAAAAGTGAATTTTTAACAAAACAGTTCAGCTCTAACCCCACTATGTACTTGAATTTTTAACCAAATAGTAGAATTTTTTGCCAAAATAGTGAGATCTTAAAAAAAACAGTTAAATTTTTAACTCCAAAAAATAATGTTTTAAACAAACAGATAAACATTCAACCAAAAAAGACAAATTTTCAACAAAAATTAAACATTTAAATTTCAACTTTTAACAGACATTTTAATTTTGAATAAAAAACCGTTGAATTTAGCAAAAAAAGTTAAAATGAACCTAAAAGTTTCATTTTAAATAAAGATATACTTTTTAGTCAAAAAAGACAAAAAAATTTAAACAATTTTTTGAATTTTTAACTTTAAGACAAATTGTCTATAAAATAATTAAATTTTCAACCCAAAAAATTAACTTAGAACAAAAAATAATAATTTTCTATAGAATAGATGAATTTTCAAACACCGAAAATATGAATTTTCAAAAAAAAAAAAGTTAATTGACGACCAAATAGTTGAATGTACATCTAAAATGATAAATCTTTACCCAAAAAAAGCATTTTTTCTAAGTAGTTCAACTCTAAACCAAATTTTTTAATTTTTCGGTATGGTACATTTTTAACAGAAAATGTAATAGTTAATATTTAAAAAAAGAATTGCACCAAAGAAGGTAATTTTCAGTCTGAAAAATATGGATTTTTAACAAAAAAGTTAATCTACGACCAAATAGTTAAAATTTTTCCTGATATGATTAATCATTAAACAAACAAAAAATAATTGTTTACATAATAGTTATATTTTAAATCAAGTAGTTGCTTTTGCATGAAAAAGGATATTTTATCAAACCATTTAATAGTTAATATTTCAAGAAGGAAAACATTCAATAAAATACTAAAATTTCAATCAAAAATTAAACAAATCTTTAAAAAAATGTTCCTAAAATATTTATAAAATAAAAAAATATTTTTCTTTCTAAAATATCATAAGAGAATGCTTCTTCTGAGTTAATCCCGCTGAAAAAACGAAATCTGCTATTTAAAAACTGACGATAATCTAAATTTGTTTATAAAATTTATTTTTAAAAATAACAATCATTGTCCTCTTAAAACTTCTGCTAATAAATAAGGACCCTTCTGAGTCACTGTTAGACGATTTCGTAAAAAAGATACATATATTGATAGACACGTAGTCAAATTGTCAATTTTTTTATAAATTTGTTTATAATTTTAAAAACTGTTTCTGGTTGGTTAATTATCATAAATGGAGAACCGCTCTAAGTACTTTAAAATTAATTTCATTACAAAAATTTTTTTAATTAATTTTGCTAATCATCATTTTGGTCTAATAACTAAAAATATATTCCTAAATATATTATGACGTAATATGTTTTCAACTGAATAACCATTGATTCTCCTTGAGCTTATTAACATAAAAGTTTTATTTTTTTTAAGGATCCTCCTCTAATTTTTTTATAGATTTTCACATCATTTGAAATTATGAATGCTCTTTTTTTAGCAAAACAATTAACGTAGAACAACATTTAATATTTAATAAGATTAGTAAGATTAATAAGATTAATTTTAAATAACAAAAATTAATTTTCAACAAAACAAATCAATTTTTAAACTGAAAAATATATTTTCAACCCGAAATGAAACAAATCTTTAAATAAATTTATTTACAAAAGTTGATATAAAATACAAAATTATTGTTCTTTCATGTGGTATCATAAGGGAAGCTTTGTTCAGAGTTAATTTCTCTAAAAAAAATCTGCTAGTAAAAAACGGTAAAGTATAAAAATTAAACAATTTCCCAAAGTAATTTTAAATTAATTTTATTAAAAGCAAAATTAATCTGTCCATTAAAAAATCACGAAACTTTGAATTTTTTATCTTTATTTAAAGAAAGTAAAATTTTGAATCAAAAAATATATTTTTTTAAAAAGAAATAGTTGAATTTCCAGCCAACAAAAGCTTAAATTTCCACAAAAAATTAAAAATTATAAAAAATAGGTAAAAAGTAGGTTGGTATCTTTTAAACCAAAAAAGTAAGTTATCGACAAAAAATTTAGTTTTCAAATAAAGTAATAATTTGTCAACTAAAGTGATAAATTTTCATCCAATTAAGTGCATTTTTAACAAAGTAGTTCAACTTTAACCCAAACTATGGACTTGAATTTTCAACCAAATAGTAAAATTTTTTACCAAAATAGCTATATATAGAAAAAAAATTTTAATGTTTCACTCAAAAAGATAATTTTTCATACAAACAGTTAAACATTTAACCAAAAATGAAAAATTTCTATCCAAAAATTAAATATTTTGATTCGCAATCAAAAAGTTTATTTTTATATAATAAAACAAACAATTTTCAACAAATGACTTGCATTTTCATGCTAGAAATGATTCTTTCATGACAATAATAAACTATCAAACTAATGAATTTTTAACAAAATATTTTAACTTTCAACCAAAAAATCTTAATTCTGAATAAAAAACTGTTGAATTGAGCCAAAAGAGATTATTCTAAACCAAAAAGTTCTAGTTTAAACTAAGAAAAAGTTTTACAGTCAAAAAAGAGAAAAAAAATTCCATCAAATTTTTTTAATTTTTCACTTAAAAAAATTAATTGTCTGAAAAGCAATAAAATTTTCAACCCAACAAATAAATTTAGAACTAGAAAGATAAAATTTCTATAGAACTGTTACATTTTCAACCCGAAAATATACCAAATATTATCAAAATTATTATTTTTTTTTTTTAAATTCACTGTCCTAAATCACACTTGTTATTCTTTTGAAAAATTCCCTATAGTAATTTGAAATAAGAATTTTTCATAAAATCCGAATAATTGTAATGTTACCTTTAAATAAATGTGTAATTAACAGTTTTTATTAGATTTTATAAACAATGGTTTTTTTTTATACTTGGAGCAAAAAAAAATATCATAATTTGAAATTTTGTTATTATGTAATATTTACATCATCTGAAATTTCTTGATTGATAAAATTAATGATCCAAGGGCCATTAGGACCTACATTGATAATATCTTTGTGTTACTTAAATTTCAATGTTTCATGACAACTACTATCACAACGTAAATTTTTTATTTAATTGTTGCTATGTTCGAAAACCTTACTATAAATATTAGATAGTAAAGAATTTCTTAAGTTGATCATAACATTATTGAGATTCTTATTAAGAAATTCTTAACGAATATTGGAATTGAAATCTTTGATGTTAATCTCATCATTTATTTAAAAAAGTTCTACGAATTGTTTTATAAAGTTGAAAATAATTTTTAACATGATAACTAAAAAATTGTAAATTTTATAAATTATTAGTAGCATTAGTAATATTTTTTCGCAATAATTTGTGAGTACGGAAGTTAGACAAAAAAATTTTTCTCCAGCTTTATTATTATTATTCTGTTTAAAGTATTAAACATTTTTACATCAATAAAAGAGTCAGGATATATTTTAGTTTTGTTAAAAAAAATAATAGTATGTAAACAAATTTAAATGAGTCTGGTTTGCAATATAAATAAATAAGAAAGAGTAAAAGACTTCCAAGCTGACAAAGACTGACAAAACAATATATTATCTCAGCAAAGTAAATATTATTAATAGATGTTAATTTTCAATACTATGTTTTTAAACAAATACATAATAAAAAGTAAAAAGGGTAGAACTATTTCATACTTTATACTACAAAAATTATAAATATTATTATTTATCACAATATATAGTATTAAGCGAATAGTGGCTACAGAACTAGATAACGAACAATGTTCCTAAAATGGATTTATGCCACAACAATTTTTAGATAGGTTGGTAAATCCCAATCTGTTTCTGAACAAGAAAAACAAATAATATATAATTAATAAATTAGTGATAATATTTTTAAAATCCTGGAGAAAGATTTTATCATCCGAAAGCATTTACGGAAAATCTTTAATTGTGGAAACAAAGATAGGGTAGTGGTCAAATCATGATTTCTTTAAAAAGAAATTAATCTCATAATTAAAAAATCACGAAAATATGTATTTGTTTATTTTTATTTAAAGAATTAACAATTTTTATAAGGTATTAGCAAATAGTACGTATGATTTATTTGCTATTAATTAGCAATGCAAAACTAGATAACTAACAGTCTTCCTAAAATGGGCTTATGCCATAACAATTTCTAGATAGGTTGGTGAATCCCAATCCGTTTCTGGACAAGGAAAACAAATAAGATATAATTAATAAATTATTGATAATATTTGAATAATTATAGATACAACTTTTTTTATCTGAAAGCATTTATAGAGAATATTTAATTGTGGAAACAAAGATAGGGTAGTGGTCAAATCATAATTTCCTTTTTAAAAAAATTAATCTACTAAATAAAACATCACAAGAGTTTGTATTTGATTATTTTTATTTAAATAATTGACTATTGTTATGAGTATTAGCAAATGGTACGTATTTTTTATTTGCGACTAATTTTCCATCAAGTTTGTTAAGGACATGCTGTAGTATTAAGTGAATAGTGGAAATACAAAACTGGATAAAAAAAAGTCTTCCTAAAATGAGCCTATGCCATAACAATTTTTAGATAGATTGGTAAATCCCAATCTGTCTCTGGGCAAGGAAAACAAATAAAATATAATTAATAAATTATTGATAATATTTGAATAATTATAGATACAACTTTTGTTATCTGAAAGCATTTATAGAGAATATTTAATTGTGGAAACAAAGATAGGGTAGTGGTCAAATCATAATTTCCTTTTTAAAAAAATTAATCTACTAAATAAAACATCACAAGAGTTTGTATTTGATTATTTTTATTTAAATAATTGACTATTGTTATGAGTATTAGCAAATGGTACGTATTTTTTATTTGCGACTAATTTTCCATCAAGTTTGTTAAGGACATGCTGTAGTATTAAGTGAATAGTGGAAATACAAAACTGGATAACAAAAAGTCTTCCTAAAATGAGCCTATGCCATAACAATTTTTAGATAGGTTGGTGAATCCCAATCTGTCTCTGGGCAAGGAAAACAAATAAGATATAAATAATAAATTACTGATGATATTTTTTTAAATCCTGGATAAAGCTTCGTTTCCTGAAAGCATTTATGGAAAATCTTTAATATTGGAAACAAAGATAGGGTAGTGTTCAAATCATTATTTCTTTTTTAAACAAATTAATCTTCTGATAAAAAAATCATAAACATTTCCATTTGTTAATTTTCATTTAAATAATTGACAATTGTTATAAGGTATTAGCAAATAGTACGTATGATTTATTTGCTACTAATTAGCTGTACAAAACTGGATAACCAACAGTCTTCCTAAAATGGGCTTATGCCATAACAATTTCTAGATAGGTTAGTGAATCCCAATCCGTTTCTGGACAAGGAAAACAAATAAGATATAACTAATGAATGAATTATAATATTTTAATAATGCTAGATACAACTTTTGTTATCTAAAAGCATTTATGGAGAATCTTTAACTGTGGAAACAAAGATAGGTTAGTGGTGAAATCATGATTTCTTAAAAAAATTAATCTGCTGATTAAAAAATCACAAACATTTGTGTTTGTTTATTTTAATTTAAATAATTGAAAATGGTTTTAAGTATTAGCAAATAGTACGTATTATTTATTTTCGAATAATTTTCCATCAATTTTGTTGAGGACATGATGTAGTATTAAGATAATATTGGTAATACAAAACTGGATAACTAACAGTCTTCCTAAAATGGGTTTATACCATAACAATTTCTAGATATGTTGGTGAATCCCAATCCGTTTCTGGACAAAAGAAACAAATAATATATAATTAATAAATTAGTAATAACATTTTTTAAATCCTAGAGAAAGATATTGTTATCCGAAAGCATTTACGGAGAATCTTTAATAGTGGAAACAAAGATAGGGTAGTTTTCAAATCATGATTTCTTTAACAAAAAATTAATCTGCTAATTAAAAAATCACAAAAATTTGTATTTGTTTATTTTAATTTAAAGAATTAACAATTTTTATAAGGCATAAGCAAATGTAAATATCATTTATTTGCTACTAATTAGCAATAAAAAACTGGATAACCAACAGTCTTCCTAAAATATTTTTATGCCATAACAATTTCTAGATATTATAATGAATCCCAATCTATTTCTGGACAAGGCAAACAAATAAGATATAACTGATAAATTAATTATAATATTTTAATAATCCTAGATATAACTTTTGTTATCTGAAAGCATTTATGGAGAATCTTTAACTGTGGAAACAAAGATAGGTTAGTGGTCAAATCATGATTTCCTAAAGAAATTTATTTGCTGATTAAACAATCAAGAAAATGTTAATTTGTTTATTTGTATAAACTAATTTTTATAGACTAATTTTGTATCAATTTTGTCAAGGACATGATGTATAATCATGCAAATAGTAGCAAAACAAAACTAGATAACCAAGAGTCTTCCTAAAATGGGTTTATACCATAACAATTTCTAGATATGTTAATGAATCCCAATCCGTTTCTGACAAGAAAAACAAATAATATATAATGAATAAATTAGTAATAATATTTTGAAAATCCTGGATAAAGCTTTTGTTATCTGAAAGTATTTACGGAGAATCTTTAATTGTGGAAACAAAGATAGGGTAGTGGTCAAATCATGATTTCTAAAAAAAAAATAATCTGCTGATTAAAAAATCACGAAAATTTGTATTCGTTTATTTTTATTTAAAGAATTGACAATTTTTATGTAAGATTAGCAAATAGCAGGTATGACTTATTTGCTACTTATTAGCAATACAAAACTGGATAACCAAAAGTCTTCCTAAAATGGGCTTATGCCATAACAATTTCTAGATAGGTTGGTGAATCCCAATCCGTTTCTGGACAAAAAAAACAAGTTAAATATGATAAATAAATTACTGGTAATATTTAAAAAATCCTCGATAACGCTGTTGTTATCTAAAAGGATTTGTGGAGAATCTTTAATTGTGGAAACAAAGATAAAGTATTGGTCAAATCATGATTTCGTTTTAAAAAAATTAATCTGCTGATTAAAAATCACGAAAATATGTATTTGTTTATTTTTATTTTAAGAATTAACAATTTTTATAAGGCATTAGCAAATGTAAATATCATTTAATTGCTACTAAATAGCAATAAAAACTGAATAAAAAACAGTCTTCTTAAAATGAGCCTATGCCATAACAATTTCTAGACAGTTTGGTGAATCCTAATCCGTTTCTGGACAAGAAAAACAAATAAGAGATAATTTAAAAATTACTGATAATATTTAAAAAATCCTAGATACAAGTTTTGTTGTCTGAAAGCATTTATGCAGAATCTTGAATTGTGGAAACAAAGATAGGGTAGTGGTCAAATCATGATTTCTTTTTTAAACCAATTAATCTTCTGATAAAAAAATCAGAAACATTTCTAATTGTTAATTTTTATTTAAAGAATTGACAATTGTTATAAGTTATTAGCAAATAGGAGGTATGATTTATTTGCTACTAAACAGCAAAGAAAACTGGATAACCAACAGTCTTCCTAAAATAGGTTTATGCCATAACAATTTCTAAATTGGTTGGTAAATACCAATCCGTTTCTGGACAAGAAAAACAAATAAGATATAAGTAATAAATTACTTATAATATTTTTAAAAAATCCTAGATAAAGCTTTGTTATCTGAAAGCATTTATGGAGAATCTTTAATTGTGGTAACAAAGATAGGTTAGTGGTCAAATCATGATTTCTTAAAGAAATTAATTTGCTGATAAAAAAATCAAGAAAATGTTAATTTTTTTATTTGTATTAAATAATTTTTATAGACTAATTTTGTATCAATTTTGTCAAGGACATGATGTAGAATCATACAAATAGTGGCAACACAAAACTAGATAACCAACAGTCTTCCTGAAATGAGCTTATGCCATAACAATTTCTAGATAGGTTGGTGAATCCCAATTCGTTTCTGGACAAGGAAAACAAATAAGAAATAATTATTAAATTACTAATAATATTTTTAAAATCCTGGAGAAAGCTTTTATTATCTGAAAGTATTTACGGACAATCTTTAATTGTGTAAACAAAAATAGGGTAGTGCCCAAATCATGATTTCTTATAAAGAAATTAACCTGCTGATTAAAAAATCACAAAAGTTTTTATTTGCTTATTTTTTTTAAGAGTTGAGAATGGTTAAAAATATTAGAAAATAGTACGTATTATTCATTTGCCATTAATTTTGCATCAATTTTGTTGAGGGCATGATGTAGTATTAAGCGAATAGTGGCTACAGCACTAGATAACGAAAAGTCTTCCTAATATGGATTTATGTCATAACAATTTCCAGATAGGTTGGTAAATCCCAATTTCTTCTGAACAAGGAAAACAAATAAGAAATAATTAATGAAAAACTGATAATATTTTTTAAATACTGGCTAAAACTTTTGTTATCTAAAAGCATTTGCGGAGAATCTTCCTTTTTGGAAACAGAGATAGGATAGCGGTCAAATCACGTTGTAAAAGAAGTGAGAAGACTTGAGAGGGTGAGAATGACCTGTCTAAGATAAAGAAAAAGAGGATGCTGAAGGAATAGCTGAATAGATCGATAATACAGAGGGTCGTGATTGTACAAAGAGGGTAGAGAAGCCAATTTGATTGATTGGACCGATTGCGGTTATTTGCTGAGTGCATCTTGATTCGCATTGGTGATGCTCTTCGCTGATTTGACTACGAGAACATCAACTAAGGATGACCACAGATTTTGCTTTGGTTGACCCTATGAATTTCCATTATATGGCGTCTCAGCAACTATCAGATCCTACACCATCCTTGCCATTATCTTCATTATCATCGTCACTGGTATGCGACGTGCTTTCCACAATGGGTTAGAACGTCAACGGATGGCAATCATTGTCGGTTAATGATCTAGAGTTAATTAGGGAGATTTTTTATAGTAAGATTAAAAAGATGTTGGGAGTCTATGTTATTTCTTAGAGTGTTATAATAATAAATATTTCAAACAATAATTAAAAATGACACACATCAGACCATAGGGAAGAGATAGGCTAGATAGGATATAGATAGGAGAGAAATTTTTCATTTTAAATGATCGCAAGTTTGAATAGGATAAGTCCTTTATGGTGATAAAAGAAGATGCTTAAAGATACGTAGAAACAAAATTATCTTATCATTAAAATATCGGTACGGATGCAGACAGTACAATATTTTCTTGATCCAAGACAAATTTTTTAAATTACATTTTGTTGCTGAAAGGAAATCTCTTTTCGCTCCACTAGGAAACGAACGACCGAACTTCCGGTTACCAATCGGGTGTGTTACCATTAAGCTACTAGATATATCAAGGGAAGAATCCTTTTTCACAAATACACGCATTATTATGCCATGTTTTATTAGTCCAATTTTTAAAGAAATCTGTGTTATCGTCAGAGAATAACAAAATTTCTCTAATGTTGTTGCAGACTAGATAAAGCTATGAATTAAATTTTTTTAATTTAAATTTTAATTTAAAGCTCCATCTAGTCTGTAAAGACGTTCAGAAATTCTGTAGGTCTTAATCAATCAATGCAGGCCTTAATGATCCTTGGACCATTTAATTCTAGCAATAAAAAAATTGCAGACGATGTAAATAACGTTTTGTGATTAGGAAACAAATTTAGATCATCCTTTTGAACAAATAAAAGTTTATTATTTTCGATATTATTAGATACATAGAGTCTAATATTTTATTGATTCAAATTGTGGATGATTGTGAAATATGATTTTTTTTGTTTGAAGAAACAAAAAACACCATTGGTTACAAAATTTTATAAAAAGCCATTAACTACACATTTAAGCAAATGTAATTCTGATTTGAAACAAGGATTTTCTGAAGAATTATAATTTTCACTTGAAATAGAGTTGCAAATTTAATTGTTTTGTAGACAATTTGCCTTTTAAAGTTAAAAATTCAAAAAGTTGGTTGCATCATTTTTTCTTTTGTTAACATTTTTCTTTTTTCTATCTTTAAATTTTTTTTTTTGTTACAATTTTTATTATGTTAAAAATCCTTTTTTGATTTTTTTGAGTTGAAAATGAACTTCTTTAAGTGCGAATTTAAATATTTAATTTTTGGATGGATTTTTTTCTTTTTTGGTTGAATTTTTAACTGCTTGTATGATAAATTATTTTTTAAGTGGAACACAGAAGTATTTTTTCCAAGATAAAAAAGATAAATAATAATTATGAATTTGGTTAAAAATTGTATTTTTTCGTTATAAATTAATTTTTTCATTTTCAAAATCTATTTTAAATTAATTATGGAAAATTGAGCTTTTGTTATTTTAAATCTAATACAGCTTAATTCAACCAAAAATACAGTTTTTCTTAAATAAACATTCAAATAAAATGATAAATCTTTAACAAAAAAAGAATTTTTAACAAAGCTAAGCTTTAAAACAAGAATTTAATGAATTTCCAGCCAAGGGAATTAATTTTCTACAAAAAAGGTGCATTCTTCACAAATGACATTATTTTCAACTAACAAACGATTTACCTTTTAACTGAAATAGTTAAATTTTTAACCAGGAATTTATTGTTGAAAATTTTTAACAAAGATCGAATACCTAATTTTTCAACTGAGAAAATTAATTTTCTAGTAAAAAAACAGATAAATTTTCAGCATAAAAAAATAATTTCTCTAACAATTAGTTCAACTTTTAACAACAAAAACTGAGAAAAAGAGACGTTTTTAACCAAGAATTAAATATTTAAATTTGGATTTAAAGAAAATATATAATTTTCAACCAAAAAAAGTAACTGACTTCTGTTAAAAAAAGTTAAATTAGAAGAAAATATTCAAACTTCTAACTATAAAACAACATTTTTAACCATGATTTTAATGTTTAAAATTTTGATTTAAAAAAATAGTTTTCAACATGAACAAATTTTTTTCAACGAAATAATTATATTTTTAGACGAATATTTGAATTTTAAGCTAAATCATTGAATTTTCTACCAAAAAGTTTCGTCTTCAACCGACAATTGTATATTTAAATTTTCAAATGAGAAAATTAATTTTCAACTTAAAAAATTAATTTTCAACTTAAAAAACCGTTAAATTTTCAAAACTAAAAAAAATAATTTCAGAAATAAATCTTTTTACTTCCAACTAAAAAATATACACTTCTGAAAAAAAATTAAATTAGCAAATTTTTATTTGAAATACTAATTCTTTGCCAAAAAAATAGGTTTTAAAAGAAATATTTAAATTTGTAACTATAATAGATCAATTTTTCACAAAAAAATGGTTTTTAACAAAAAAGTTACTGAAATAATTCAACTTTTAATTAATTAAAAAGAGTTAAATTTTCATCCAAGTGATGAATATTTAACGAAAATTGTAAATCTTCAAACCAAGGAATAAACTTTTACATAAATATTTAAACTTGGAACATTAATGAAATTTAATTTTAAATTGAAAACCGTTTAATATAACCAAAAAAAAATTATTTCGAAACAAAAATTGCATTTTAAACAAAGAAAAACTTTTCAGCAAAGAAAAAAAACAAATTTCAACCAAATTTTTTTAATTTTTAAATCTGAACGACAAATTTTATACAAAACAATAAATTGTTTAATCCAGAAAATGAATTTTTATTGAAAAAGATGAATTTTATATTAATTAGTTAGATTTTCAACCAGAAAATATAAAAATGTGCTCAAAATTACAAATATTTCAGAAAATTCACTGTTTTAAATAAGAATTGTAATAATTCTTTTTAAAATTCCCTTTTTCAAATTTTCTTGGTTAGAATTTAACTGCTATGTATTTAAAATTAAAATTTCTTTTGACAGTAATAAAAAACTTACATTTTTCGTTGACAATTAATTTTTGTTGGAGAAAATTTAAATATTCCATTTTTGGTTTCAAATTACTCTTTTTTAGTTTTAAATTAAAATACTTTGTTAAAAGTTTAATAACTTTATTCAAAATTAATTTTTTTAAGGTTTACCATTTTATTGGAAAATTCTTTGTTTTAAATCAAATTTTTTTTAAATAATAATTATTTTAGTGGAATATTTATATTTTTATTGGAAAGATCTAAGTAATTTGCTAAAATGTTCTTTTTTCTTTAAAAATAAATCTTTTTGTTTGATAATTTAAATATTTTATTAACGGTTGAAAATTTTTCTGTTTGTTAAAAATTTAAAAACTTTGCAATGAATTCATTTTTCTGGTTGAAGTTTTATCATTTTAGTTTAAGATTCATATTTTTGGTGGAAAATTAAATCTTTCTGCATGAAAATTTAAACATTTCATTTTTGATTTAAAATTTTCTTGAGTTGGAGAAAATTTAAATATTCCATTTTTTGTTTAAAATCACTCCTTTTTGGTTTTGAATTCAAATACTTTGTTAAAAGTTTAATAACTTTATTCAACATTCATTTTTTTCAGGTTTAATAATTTTATTGGAAAATTCATATTTTGAGTTAAAAATGTCACTTATTTGTTGAAATTTTGTTTTTGTTGAAAATTTAATTATTCCACTTTTGGTTAAAAAATTCAACTACTTGTTTAAAATTTTAAACGTTTTTGTTTTAAATTAAATTTTTAGTTGAATAATTATTATTTGAGTTTACTATTTATATTTTAATTAATTTTCTACAAAAAAGACGAATTCTTCACAAATGACATTATTTTCAACAAATTAGTTAAATTTCGTAAAAAACTAGTTAAATCTTAAACAAATAAGAGACATTTTTTACTCAAAAAGATAATTTTTTAAACAAATAATTTAACTTTTAACTAAAAAACATTAATTTTTAACCAGGAATTTATTCTTAAAATTCTCAGCCAAGATTGAATACTTAATTTTTTAACTGAGAAAATTAATTTTTAAGTAAAAAAAAAGTTAAATTTTCAGCCTAAAAAATTATTTCTCTAACAAACTTTTAACTTTTAACAACAAAAAATGAGAAAAAGAGAAATTTTTTAACAAAAATTAAACATTTAAATTTCAATTTAATAAACAACTATTTTTTAACCAAAAAAATCTGAATTCTATTTTAAAAAAATGAAATTAAAAGAACTATTCGAACTTCTAACTATAAAAAAAACATTTTCAACCAGGATTTTAATATTCAAATTTTTAATTTAAAACAATAATTTTCAACATTAACCAAATTTTGTTTTCAACAAAATAATTAGATTTTTAAACAAATATTTCCATTTGAAGCCAAGTGGTTAAATTTTCAACTAAGAAGTTTCATTTTCAACCGAAAATTAAATATTTAAATTTTTAACTAAAAAAATTAATTTGTTACTAACAAAACCGTTATATGCTCAAACTAAAAAAAAATAATTTCAGAAACAAATCTTTTTACTTTCAACTTAAAAATATACACTTTTGACCATTAATTAAATTAGCAAATTTTCATTTGAAGTACTAATTCTTCGCCAAAAAAAATCATTTTAAAAGAAATATTTGAATTTGTAACTAAAATATATCAATTTTTCACAAAGAATTAGAAAACTAAATTTTCAATTAAAAAAAATAATTTTGCACAAAAAAAACGGGTTTTAACAAAATATTTACCAAAATAGTTCAAATTTCAACTAAAAAGAAAACACAAATTTCCATCCAAAAAAATTCATATTTAATGTCTGAATTAAAATAGTTAATTTTTAACATAAAATTTTTTTCGGCATACGAGTTAAATTTTAATTCAAGAAATGAATATTTAACGAAAATTGTAAATCTTTAAACCAACAAATAAACTTATTCTAAATATTTTAATTGTTAAAGATAAAGAAATTTAATTTTAAATAAAAAACCATTTAATACGACCAAAAAAGATTATTTTAAAACAAAAAATTTATTCATTTTTATCTCTAAAGGACAAATTTTATACAAAAAAATGAGTTGTTCAAGCCAAAAAATTAATTTTAATGAGAAAGATGTGCACAAAATCTGCTCAAAATTACAATTATTTTAGAAAATTCACTGTTTTAAATAAAAATTGTAATAATTCTTTTCGAAAATTCCCTTTTTTAAATCTTCTTGGTTAGAATTTAACTGCTATGGATTAAAAATTGAAATTTCTTTTCACAAAAATAAAAAAATTATATTTTTCGTTGAAATTAATTTTTGTTGGAGAAAATTGAAATATTCCATTTTTGGTTTAAAATTCCTCCTTCTTAGTTTTAAATTCAAAAACTTTGTTAAAAGTTTCATAACTTTATTCAAAATTCATTTTTTTAAGGCTTATCATTTTATTGGAAAAATCTTTGTTTAAAATCAATTTTTTTTAAATAATAATTATTTTAGTG
Source organism: Druon quercuslanigerum (assembly GCA_010014905.2). Taxonomy (NCBI): domain Eukaryota; kingdom Metazoa; phylum Arthropoda; class Insecta; order Hymenoptera; family Cynipidae; genus Druon; species Druon quercuslanigerum. The sequence goes on along the minus strand of JAAAKG020158889.1, from coordinate 12,855 downwards.
TAATATTTATATTTTTATTAAAAAATCTAAGTAATTTTCTTAGAAGTTCTTCTTTTTTTGTTAAAAATAAATCTTTTTGTTTGATAATTTACATATTTTATTTACGGTTCAAAATTTTCCTCTTTGTTAAAATTTTAAACTTTGCAATAAATTTATTTTTCTGGTTAAATTTTCATCATTTTAGTTAATGATTTATATTTTTAGTGGCAAATTATTTTTTTTTAATTTCTCCGTTTTTTTGTTAAAAAAAATCTTTTTGATTGAAAATTTTAACATTTCATTTTTGATTTAAAATGTTCTTGGGTTTGAGAAAATTTAAATATTCCATTTTTGGTTTAAAATTTCTCCTTTTTAGTTTTAAATTTAAAAACTTTGTTAAAAGTTTCATAACTTTATTTAAAATTCATTTTTTTAAGGCTTATCATTTTATTGGAAAATTCTTTGTTTTAAATCAAATTTTTTTAAATAATAATTAGTTTAGTGTAATATTTATATTTTTATTAAAAAATCTAAGTAATTTGCTAAAAAGTTCTTCTTTTTTTGTTAAAAATAAATCTTTTTGTTTGATAATTTACATATTTTATTTACGGTTGAAAATTTTCCTCTTTGTTAAAATTTAAAAGCTTTGCAATAAATTCATTTTTCTTATTGAAATTTCATCATTTTCGTTTAAGATTCATATTTTTAGTGGAAAATTAAATTTTTTTCATTTCTTCTTTTTTTTCGTAAATACAAATATTTTTGATTAATAAATTTAAACATATAATTTTTGATTTAAAATATTCTTGGGTTGGAGAAAATTTAAATATTCCATTTTTTGTTTAAAATCCCTTCTTTTTGGTTTTAAATTCAAATACCTTGTTAAAAGTTTAATAACTTTATTCGAAATTTATTTTTTTTAAGGTTCATCATTTTATTGGAAAAAGTCATATTTTGAGTTAAAAATGTCACTATTTTGTTGAAATTTTGTTTTTGTTGAAAATTTAATTATTCCACTTTTGGTTAAAAAATTCAACTACTTGTTTAAAATTTAAAACGATTTTGTTTTAAATTAAATTTTTGGTTGAAAAATTATTATTTGAGTTTACTATTTATATTTTAATTAATTTTCTACAAAAAAGAAGCATTCTTTACAAATGACATTATTTTCAACAAATTAGTTAAATTTCGTAGAAAACTAGTGGAATCTTTAACAAATCAGAGACATTTTTAACTCGGAAAAGTTTTTTCTAACAAATAATTTAACTTTTAACTAAAAAGGTAAATTTTTAACCAGGAATTTATTGTTAAAAATTTTAACAAAGATTGAATACTAAATTTTTCAACTGAGAAAATTAATTTTTAAGTAAAAAAATAGTTAGATTTTCAGTCTAAAAAAAATTTCTCTAACAAATAGTTCCACTTTCAAACAAACAAGAAATGAGAAAAAGAGAGGTTTTTAACCAAAAATTAAATATTTAAATTTCGATTTAAAAAAAACTAATTTTCAACCGAAAAAAATAGCTGAATTCTGATTAAAAAAAGTTGAATCAAGAAAACTATTCGAACTTTTAACTATAAAAAAACATTTTTAACCAGGATTTTAATATTCAAATTTTCCATTTAAATCAATAATTTTCAACATCAACCAAAATTTTGTTTTAAACAAAATAATTAAATTTTTAAACAAATATTAGAATTTTAAGCCAAATGGTGGAATTTTTAACTAAAAAGTTTCATTTTCAACCGAAAATTGAATATTTAAATTTTTAACTAAGAAAATTAATTTTCAACTCAAAAACCCGTTAAATTTTCAAACTTAGAAAAATAATTTCAGAAACCAATCTTTTTACTTTCAAATAAAAAATATACATTCTTGGCCAAAAATTAAATTGACAAATTTTCATTTGAAAAACTAATTTTTCGCAAAAAAAAATTTGTTAAATAAATATTTGAATTTGTAACTAAAATAAATTAATTTTTCACAAAGAATTATAAACTAAATTTTCAATTGAAAAAATTAATTTCACACAGAAAAACGGGTTTTAACAAAATTGTTAACATAATAGTAAACAAACTTAAGAAAGACAAATTTCCATCCAAAAAATTAAATATTTCAATTCTAAACTAAAGAAGTTAATTTTCAACTTAAAATTTTTTTTCGACATACGAGTTAAAATTTTCATTCAAGACATAAATATTTAAAGAAAACTGTAAATCTTCAAACCAACAAATATATATTTTTTTAATTTAAATAAAAAACCGGTGAATACAACAAAGAAAGAATATTTTGAAACACAAAATTGCATTTTAAACAAATAAAAACTTTTTAGTAAAGAAGCAAACTAAATTTCATCTAAATTTTTTTAATTTTTCACTCTGAAGGACAAATATTATACAAAACAATGAGTTGTTGAAGTCAAAAAAATATTTTTGAATCGAAAAGATAAATTTTTTATAAATAAGTTAAATTTTCAAACAGAAAATATACAAAATGTTCTCAAAATTACAATATTTTAGAAAATTCATTGTTTTAAATAAGAATTGTTTTTGGTTAAAAATTCCTTCTTTTTAGTTTTAAATTCAAATAATTTGTTAATGTTCAATAATTTTATTCCAAATTCTGTTTTTTTTTGAAGATTCATCATTTTATTTGAAAATTCATATTTTTAGTGAAATTTGTTTGTTCTTAAAAATAAGTCTTCTGTGCTGAAACTTTAATTATTTCACTTTTGGTTAAAACTTCAACGACTTGGTTGAAGTTTTAAACGGCTTTGTTTTAAATTTGATTTTTGGTTGAAGATTTATCATTTTAGTTTAATATTTATATTTTTATTAAAAAATCTAACCAATTTGCTAAAATTTTCTTCTTTTTTTGTGAAAAATAAATCTTTTTGTTTGATGATTTCAATATTTTATTTACGTTTCAAATTTTTCCTCTTTTTTGAAAATATAAAAACTTCGGAATAAATTCATTTTTCTGGTTAAAGCTCCATCTTTAAAGTTTAGGATTTATATTTTCAGTGGAGAATTCAACTATTTTTTAATTTCTTTTTTTTTTCGTTCAAAAAAATCTTTTTGATTTAAAATTTAAACATTTTATTTTTTGATTTAAAATGTTCTTGGGTTGGAGAAAATTTAAATATTCCATTTTTGGTTTGAAATCCCTCATTTTTAGTTTCAAATTTAAATAATTTGTTAAAAGTTTATTAACTTTATTCAAAATTTATTTTTTTAAGGTTCATAATTTTATTGGAAAATTTATATTTTGAGTTGAAAATTTCACTATTTTGTTGAAATTTCTTTTTTTGTTTTTTAAATTTTATTATTCCACTTTCGGTTAAAAATTCAACTACTTGGTTAAAATTTTAAACGGCTTTGTTTTAAAAATAATTTTTAGTTGAATATTCATAATTTGAGTTAATTATTTATATTTTAATTAAAAAATCTAGCTAATTTGCTTAAATGTTTTTCTGTTTTCGCTAAAAATAAATCTTTTTGTTTGATAATTTAAATATTTTATTTACAGTTCAACATTTTCCTCTTTGTTAAAAATTTAAAACCTTTGCAATAAATTTATTTTTTTGGTTGAAGTTTCATCATTTTAGTTAAAAAAATCATATTTTTAGTGGAAAATTAAATAATTTTTAATTTCTTCTTTTTTTCGTAAAAACAAATCTTTTTGCATGAAAATTTAAACATTTAATATTTAATTTAAAATGTTCTTGGGTTGGAAGAAATTTAAATATTCCATTCTTGGTTTAAAATCCCTCCTTTTTAATTTCAAATTCAAAAACGTTGTTAAAAGTTTAATAACTTTATTCAAAATTCATTTTTTTAAGGTTTAATAATTTTATTGGAAAATTCATATTTTGATTTATAAATTTATCTATTTTGTTGAAAATAAGTCTTTTGTGTTGAAAATTTAATTATTCCACTTTTGGTTAAAAATTCAATTACTTGGTTAAAATTTTAAACAGCTTAGTTTTAATTTAAATAATATTGTTATTAAAAAATCTAAATAATTTGCTAAAATTTTCTTCTTTTTTCGTTAAAAATAAATCTTTTTGTTTGATAATTTCAATATTTTATTTACGTTTCAAAATTTTTTTTTTGAAATTTAAAAACTTTGTAATAAGTTCCTTTTTCTGGTTAGATTTTCATCATTTTAGTTTAAGATTCATATTTTTAGTGAAAAAAATAAATAATTTTTTTATTTATTTTTTTTCGTGAAAAGAAATCTTTTGGATTAAAAATGAAAACTGCGAAAAAATTTAAACTACGTTGTTAAAAATACACTTTTTCGTTAAAGATGTATCTGTTTAGTTGAGAATTTATATCTTTGTTTAAAATTCGAAATATGTTTTCAAAAATTCTTGTTTTTTTTTTGGTTGAATTCAATTGCTATTGATCTGAAATTATAATTTTAGTTGTTGAAAGATCAAAGATAAAATTTATCGTTGAAAATTCAGCTTTTTTGGTCGAAAATTTAACTAGATAGTTAAAAGTTGAATTATTTATTCAGAAAAAACATTTTTTTGTTAAATATTTGCCTGTTTTATTAAAAATCAAATATTTTGTAGGAAAAAAATTTTGTTTGAAAATCAAAATGAATTTTTTATGAGAATCTTTCAATTTTTTAAATTTATTTTGATGCTAGTATTCTAAATCTCATGAATGCGTTCCGCAACAATGTCATTAATTAAATCCAACGGATAATTGTTATGTAACAAAGCTTTTTTTAAATATATTTAAATTTTCTTTTCTAAATTAAATATCACTTTGTTTTATACATCTGTCTACTAAACTTTTGATTAACCCAATTGTATGACAAAATAAATTATGTGAATAAAAATTTAAATATCTTCCAGACCATGAATGCTTCTTATACTAATTGGTTAATAAGTTTGCACTAGGAGTTGTAATAATTTGCAACTCAAGATAATTAATTAATACTTTTAAAAAAACTTTAATTTTGTTAGTAGGAACAATAGTTAAAATCTCTTCAACGTAAAGTTTATACATAATAGGTGTAAAATCCAATGAATTTAGATCTCTTTTTTGCACATCCTCTAAACCTAGATTAGAAACTACTGGAGACAATGAAGAAAGATTGGACAACCAGAAACTTGTTTATAAAATTTTTGATTGGAAGAAGAAAAGACACCATTAAAAACTGTTCTAGTAGCAATGAGAAATTTTTGGTTATTTTTGTTAAATTACGATTTTCAATTAGTTTTTCTTCAATACAATCTAGAGCAAGATCTATTGGAATGCTCTCAAACATAGACACAACATCTAAAGAGACTACTGCATGATTTTTTGGTACAATTATATTTTTTAATGCATCTTTGAGATCCCAAATACTTTTTTATAAAATAACTATTATCAATAGATACAGGTTTCAGAATGTTAGAAATACATTGTGATAAATCATAAGTAGTAGAACCAACTGTAGAAACAATCAATCTCCAACTTAGATTAGGTTTGTGAACTTTGGGGAGGGCATAGGCTTTAGATACAACACTGTTATGAGTTTTTAATTAATAAGCAATTTTATCATTAATTAATCTTTTGTTTTTCCATCTAATAATTATGTCATTGCATTTATTTTCCAAAGCTGAAACCATACTAGTTTTAATATTTTTATATAAAGTGTCATTCTTAAGAATGTTTTTAACATTAGTGTTATAATCATCTTTGTTTACCGCAACAGTTCAGTTTCCTCTGTCAGCTTTCATAAAAATTATATCTTTATGTTCTTTTTGAAATTTTTTAGCTTTTCTTTTTTTTTTAAATTGTTATTATTTGTATGAGTAGAAACTACATTAGTGAAAGTTTTCCTAATATTAAATTTGACATCCTCTTCTTTTAGACTGTTTACCGGAATTTTTTAAACATTTATCGGAATTCCAAATTTGTTTCCTAAAGCTAAAATTTTAGTTACATCATCAGGAATTTCAACATTTGATAAATTTTCAAAACATTTGTTTAATCTGAACTCGATAATATCTCGATTGTGAGCTAAAGATCTAATTTTTAATCAATCATATTTTTTAATCAAAACATTTATTTTTGAGATTTTCAATTTTTGAAAACATAACTCTTCTGATATGAAAATATCAACCATAGAGCCATCAGATATAACACTTGAAAAACGATATTTTAAATAATTATAAAACTGGCCAAGTTTTTAAATATTTTTGACAATGTTTTCAATTTCAATACGCAGAAAGTTAAGCTGTGCACATTGTATATATTTAAATTATTTTGAATATGTGTCGAAATAAGGTCATTATTTCTACACCTTATTAGGAAATTTCGCTCTTCTTTTAGGATAACTAATTTCCTATTGGTGTGAATCCAATCGTCAATTTGCTTTCTAGTAACAGCGCATTACCTCATGAAGATGTACGATAAACAACGTATAGTAGCAAAAGTTTATTGACATGTAGTATTATTTAATGATTTAAAATCAGATTTTCCAAATCAAAACACTGAATTATATGTTAATTTGTATTTATTCTGTTTTAATCATAATATTGTTTTTTATATAGATTTTAAGACCTTTGAAAAAGGTACGCATGTGTACCGAAACCGTAAAGAGACTAGGATTTTAAAAAGGAGTTGTTTTTTCAATAAAATAAACTTTGAGTCAAAATTGTTTTTTTGACTCAAATTATTTTATTTCATACGTGGACCGTAAGACATAATAAATTTTCAATTTGGGATATTGATATTCATCGGTCGAAGAAGTGTTTTGATTTGGAAAATCTGATTTCAAATCATTAAATAAAAAGCCCTTTTGTTGAGCTATATTCAAAACATGCTTTTAAAAATAAACATAAGAAAAACGTTTCCTTTGATGCAATAGCAAGCATCATAAATTTCATGATAATTTGATTTCGTCAAAAGTATATAAAAAAACAACCATCATCAGTTTCTTAAAAAAACCATGTGTTCAGGGAAGCATGAGTTGTATAAAATGTACAAAACATGTTACATTTTAAAAGAGCAGAACAATGGTAAAGAAAAAAAAATTAGTAAAAAAGCATACCTCTGGATTAGGAAGGAATTTAGAAAATGTTTATAAATCATCATGCAGAACTCACGTAGCATACCCAATGCATAGATAAAAAAAATAAACAAATAATGTTTTAGCTGTAGATTGGGTATGTTATGTGAGTTTTCCACCATAATTTCTAAGAAGTTTCTAAAATTGTCTTCCAATCCATAAATCGATGGGTGCAACTAAGAATAAACCATCATTTTTTATTGTCCAGACAATATATAAAAAATGAATCTCTAAACCTGTTTAATGTAGTTTCAATTCTATAGGATGTACAAAACATGTTGCATTTTTGCAAATAGCAGAAAAGTTAGTAAAAAAAATGGTAAAAGAACCGTTATTCTAAAGACGTGGACATTCATTTCTTACATTGTCTAAGAAAAAATCTCAGAAAAAACATTTACGTCTTTATGATATCATAACCAAATAATGGCATAGTATTATTTGCACCCGACGAGGTATGCTTCAGATTTAGATTCCCTTACCAATTTTCCTGCTTGTTTCGAAAATGTAACATGTTTTGCACATCTGATAAAACCTTCCACATATTACTGAAGAATGAGTTTTTTTAGGAAACAGATGGTGATTGTCTTTCATTTACTTCGACAGGAAAAAAAATAAAAGTGTTGATGGTGTCAATCCTATCAAGCAAAATATTTTTCTCATGTTTATTTTGATAAACATCTTTTGAACGTAACTCGATAAAAAAAGTATGTTTACCTCTTTATAGTATCATAACCAAAATAGCATAATGGTATAGTCTTATGTGCACCTGTCAAGGTATGCTCCCTCTTTTGGTTCTTTTACCAATTTACCTGCTATTTAAAAAATGTAAAATGTTTTCTGCATCTTCTAAAAACCTTCCAAACTTTACTAAAGAATGAGTTTTTAATAGAAACAGATGATTGTTTCTCAGAGACTAACCAAATCAAATTTAGCAACTGATGAAGCTTTCTATGCTATGAAGCAAAATGTTTCTCCTTTATTTTCCCAAACATTTTTTTAATCTTACTCAATAAAAAACCTTCTTGAACCAGAAGATCAACAAATTTTCACTCCTCGCATTCTATGTGGCCTGATCGACACAAAAAAGATCGAATCATATTATGTAAGACAGTCAACTTATTTGTCCGAGTACAATAGTAATGAATTGGTTACACAATACGAAACAGGTGCTGTTTTAGTCACTATGACAGTGAAATTTCCAAGTTCCCAGGAATCCCTTAAGTGTTTCTGTTGAATTCAAACAGAGTAACCACTTGAAAGATACATGTGCAATTTGCGATGTAAATGTATGTATGTTGGTGTGCACACGCTTTCTGGTATAACTAGCTAATCCAAGCTTTGCCAACCCAAAGGACCTTCTGCAAATTCATTGATCTGTCTAAACCGACAAACTGACTTAACCGAGAACCGTCTATATTGAGAATAAGTCGACCAGTAACAAATTCTCGATCTGCAATAAATAATAGTTCATTCGCTCAGGTATCTTCCAGGTAACACAACCTCAGCTGCTTATGTCAAAAGTAGCAAATGTTTAAAATGATTTATAAATTTCTAAACAAATAGATCTCTTATTTATTTTCGGAAATCTTGACACAAGTTTCTAAGTGTACTTTAGAAAGAATAATTAAGGTTAAAATTGTTTATTTAACAATAGGTATTTAAACTTTTAGATTTTGCTTTCTCTTTAGGGAAAGGTTACAATTCTCATTTATTTCTTATGAGCAAGGCCTGATTTTATTCTTTGAAGGATTTTCTACAATTCTATATGGGTGGTGTTAATGAAAATTTAAACTTTTATTGTTTATAATAATAATAACTGTATTATTTCTCAATTAATTTTTTTAATAAAATGCCTTGATCATTAGGATTAAATAAAAATTATAACTTTTCCCTGAGGAGAAAGAAAAAACTAAATCTTTAAATAACTACTGTTAAATAAACAATTTAAACCTGAATAATTTTTTTCTAAAATGAAGCCTCCATCAGCATTTACAGAAATTAATAATAGATCTTTTTTTGTCGATTTTATAAATCATTTTAAAGAGAGGCAACTTTTGAGATTGATTGTACCTAGTGTGCATCCTTAAAAGGAACAAGTTACTGATTATATTATTTTGATATTATGATTTAAATTAATTAATTCCGCAGGCTTAGGATGGTTAACAGTCCAAGATGAGAGTGTTGCAGTCAACTGAACGATGGGGGGACCTACAGCTTAAGGTGGGATCCGAACCACCAGAACTTTTGATAGAGGTACATAGATAAATGTCCAGAGGTAACGCTTTTTGATTTTATTATTATTAATTATTATTTATTTAATAATATTATTATTTATTATGGTTATATTATATTTATCACGCCTCAGTCAGTATCTGACTTACTTTTTCGCCTAAAAAATTAACCTGACAGATAACCCCAGAATCGAACCAAAAATTTATATTGTTGCCAATTCATTTTTTTCGTTACAAAATCAAAATTTTTTCTTAAAAATGCATGTGTCCGGTAGAAAATTGAACTATTTAGTGAAAAATTGATCTACTTTGTAAAAATACAAGAATTTCTTTTCAAGTCTCTTTTTATGAAATGTTCACTTTTTTAATTAAAACTCGTTCTGTTAGTCTAAAATTAATCTATTTAAGTGAAAAAATTATTTATTTAATTGTAAATTGAATTTTTTTGTAAAAAAACTCGTTTTTTTAATGTTAACAATTCATCTTTTTGAATTGAAAATTCGTTATTATTCTTGAACTTTCCCTTTTTAGTTTAAAATTAACATTCTTGCTCGAAAATTAATTATTTCGATTTAAAACTAAACTATTATGTTAAAAATTGAACAGTTTTCTGAAAAACAATGTTTTGTTTAAAAATTCGCAAATTTCGGTAAAACAATTAATCTTCTTGCTCAAAAATGTATCTGAAAAAAAAATTGCTCAAAATTGAACTATTTCACATCTTGTTCAAAATTTTTCCTTTTCAGTTAAAAATAAACTATTTGGCTACAAATTTACCCTATTTATTGAATTTAAAAAATATTTTTAATAATTTTTCAAATATAAAATATAGTTTTTTTCTTTCTTCGTAAAAGCTGTATCTTTTTTAGTTTAAAATTGAACTTTTTGGTGAAAAAATTTATTTATTTATTTGAAAATTCTACTATTTTAGTTAAAAATTTAAGTATTGTTAAAAAATTATAAATTGGATGCAAAATTTTTTTTTCATAATTTCAGTTAAAAATTTATCACTCAAATTAAAAATTCAACTGTTTGACCAAAAACTTAGTTTTTTTGTTGCCACTTAATTTTTTTTCATAAAAAATGCCATTCTTTGTTGAAAAATAATTTTGGCTAAATGAGAATTAAATTATTTTGTTAAAAATTCACCTGTATTCGTTTAATTGAACTATTTCATATTTACAATTAACATATTTGATTTTTGTAAAAATATTAATTTTAAAATATTCAAATAAAATAATTATTATTATTGGTAATTTTTTTATTTATATAATAATAAATAATATAATAATAATAATTAAATAATAATGAAGCAAATGTTCTGTTCAAGATTCATATTTTTAGTTAAAAATGAAACTGCTCTGATAGAAAATTACATTTTTTGTTCAAAAATTATAATACTTATTAAAACAATAAACTATTCTATTGGAAATTCAATTGTTTCGTAAAACATTTTTTTATCTAAAAATGCAGCTTTTCCATTTTTAGGTAAAAAAATATTTCCATTATTAGAATTTCATTATTAGAATTTCTGCGATTTAATAAAAAATTGATATGCGTCGTGAAAAATTCTTCTAAATTGAGTGAAAGTTCATTTCTTTGGTCCAAAATGTAATTTTTTTGTTCATAATTAATTTTTTAAACTAAAAATTTAACTATTCCACTTTTGTTTAAAACTTTTTTCTTCATTCATTATTTGTTTAAAAATTCATCTTTTTTATTCAGAAATTCCTTTTTCTTTTGTTGAAAATTGATTTTTTTAAATGAAACTTAAACTATTCTTTTTTTTTTGTTAAAAATATATCTTTTGCATTTGAAAATTCGACTGCTTGGTTGCAAATTTATATATTTTGTTAAAAATTTAACTTTTTTGTCAGAAAATTAATCTTCTTGAATAAAAACTCATCTTTCCAGTTAAAAATTTTATTATTTGACTAAAAATTTTCCTTTTAGTGACGAAATTTAGATTTTTTGAACAGAAAATTTGTATCTTTTAGTTCCAAATTCAAAAATTTGGTGAAAACTTAAGGTATTTGATTAAAAATAAACGTTTTTCTTTAAAAATCATCATCTTGGGTTAAAAATTAAATTCTTTTATTGAAAATGATTTTTTTTGCATTAGGATATCATTTTTTTAAATTAAAACTTTTTTTATATAAAATCGACAACTTTTTTTGTGAAATATCAGTTAATATTATGAATTTTTTTTAGTTAAGATTCATTTCTCTACTTGTAGATGCGAGTTTTTGGTTAAAAATTCTTTTTTTTTGTTGAAAGAAAGCCTTTTTACTGGAAATTAAATTACTGAAATTTTTAGTTAAAAACACAACTATGTGTTTAAAAATTAATTTTTCTGTTGAATATCCACCTTTCATGCAGAAAATAATTCTTCTTGTTTGAAAAATTTATCATATTTTTCTTTTTTTTAAGTTTTCCTACGATGTGTAATATTTTCCGATTTTGTGTTGCATAAATATTTTGCGTGCGTAATGTCAAAGCATGCAATGTTGAAAGTTTAATTCAGTAAATCTTTAGAATTTAATTTTCCATCAAAGCAGCAAAACAGAGACTGTGACGTCTCTTGGGGCTTTGCTGCTCGAACGAGGAATCTTGGTCGTTCCATATTTAATAAGTTTTAGTAACTTTTCTTGCTGCTTTCTCAATGATGCTCTTCAAGAAAGGCAGATTAGATGTTAGGATTATAGGGTCAGACTTAAAAGCAAACTTTCCACCAGCTGTTGCAACCTTTTTCTTCAAAGCAGAAGGGCGCAGATTTTTTTTTTATAATAAAAGTAAAATATTATTTTGTTCGCAAATTTCAAAGGAAGATTATTTAATAGAAGATATAGACCACATATCGTATACTTAAACCTGAGTTAAAACGTAGGTTCATATCCATCGCGATTTTTTTTTGTTTTTAACAAAAGGAAATTAGTGCCATAAATTTTTGACTGAAATTTCAGTATATTTATTGAAAATAGCTCTAATTAATACAATCGAGTCAGAAATGGATTTATTAATCAAATGTGTATTTAAAAGGGTAGAGATTTCTCTGGTCTATTTAAAATTGAGCGCTCCGATTCCAGATCGGGACATAACTCGGTAAAGTTGGAGGAAGGTTGACCCCTGGCAACTTCAAATCGAAATTTGAAAATTTGATCTTTGAAGAATGCATGCTTATAGTAAATAAGATGGCGCATCATTTTTTCTCTAGAAAAAAAGTTAAATATTTTATAGTTTTCAAGATAAACGTGATAATGATGTTTTTTTATGCAGAAGATTTGTAATTAATTTTTGGTCTCTCGCTCGCCGTCACATCTACAGTTTTTGTAATTTTATAATGAAATTTAGAGACAATACTCTTCAAAGTATCCTCAGAACGATGATATGAGCGAAAAGTGTATATCATTATCTACAATAAAATAAAAAAATTGTTTTCTAGGCCATTTCGAATTTAATTCCATATAATCTTTGATCGCTTCGTTTATCGAAAGAAGTTTGAGCAAATATCAACTTTCTGTGGAGAAATTGTTCAGAAAACTATAAGGTAGTTTTCTGTGAAAACCTTTT
>JAAAKG020158878.1:0-29693 GCA_010014905.2 Druon quercuslanigerum | reverse complement strand
GTTGCACTACGATTTTTTTTGGCTGAGCTGTATAGCTTCAAAGGCAGATGCCTATCATTTTCTCGCCGATAGTAGGTTTGGTGACGACTTGGCAGACTTTTGCATCAATCATCGTGCAAATAAATTTATATTCCGCAATATATTAAGCCATTTACCTCAACTTTACATGGCTTCAATCGTTTCATTTGAGATTTATTATTTCGAAGCTCAGTAAGAATTTGATCTGTCGTTTCGGCTGCATACGAAAATGATATTGGGATACAAGTGTTAGGCGATGAAGGCCGACGATTCTGCCAGATTGGTGTATTCAAAGGTCCGTTCATATCCTAAAGGCAAAGAGGAACCATTGATATCAAGAAAATACTTGAAGTTTTACGTTCTGTACCATTTTCCGATTTGTGTTGGTAAGGATTAATGCCAGAAGTACTACTATCACAAATGTATTTTATTGTCATTTTTAACATTTTGGCATTTTCAAGCGGTACAACAGTTTCAACTTTTAATAATCTCTTTGCAGTGTGGTCTCGAAGTTCTCGTGTTGGATAGTAGCACCCGCCTCATTCATTTAAATCCCTGCAGTTGAAGGATAGCATTCATTTTTGGCATCTGTAGTGTGCTTATAAGACGGAAGAATGTCACCATTTCTTTACTGTTAAAGTTTTCTGGGAAGTTCATATTTAGTCTTAGTTAATTTCAAGTCCGTAAAAAGATAAAGTGATTCATCGTCAGTGAAAAGTATCGGTAGAATACATGTGGCCCTTCCTTGATGATATCATCAACAGTTGCTTTATCTACAGTTATCAAACTTTTGAACCAATCATCTTCAGTTTCAGGATCAAAATTTTGTAATGCTTTAATTAATCTTTTCTTTGCTTTTCCTGAGCATTCCTAAAAACCTATCAATATTAGAAAAAGAAGCCTTTAATCTCTTATTAAAAGCAGGTATGAAATACTGATTTTTTTTCACTAATTCTAGCAAATTTTCTGGAAGAAAAGACCTTCCTTTTATAGAATTAACAAGACGTCTGTATCTTTAGAATTCGATACCAATAAGATACCTGACAATTCCCTGTGTTTCAGGTCGAAAGTATCCATGTTTGTGAAACTGAATTATCAAATTAGCAACAGACGCAGCTACAAGGAATAGAAAATTGATTAAAAATCTTCTTTGCCCTAGGGACTTTCTGAAATAAATACAAAATAAATACAAATACAAGACAATTACTATTGGAAGTTAACAAAAATTTCAACCGCAGTACTTACTAAGAATGATTTATAACAATATTAAATATATGTGTGAAAATGAAACAAAACGCAAACTGAACAAACACTAAATAAAACGCGAAATCGTAGAAATGTTTAAGGAGGGTACTCCCTATAGAACGTCAAATCTTAGTAGATTTTTAAGATTTTTTTTTAAGGTACGAAATGTATATATCTTTACAAGATCATAGGTACTTTGTATCATATGATTATATTTTTAACACGATTTTTGTTGCCTAAAAAAATAAAAAAATTGGCGAAGATAGAAACAGTCGCCGTGAAGCTGTCCAGAAGGGAGGCCGAATGCGGAATATACTCCAGCACCTCGTAGGATTATCTGAAACCGTCTGCCCACTGGATGTCACTGGATGATAACTGGATGAACCAATAATATTAAATAATGATAATTGGCTAAAAGGGAGGCCTTAGAACAAAAAAGTTAATATTTTCGGAGAAAATTTCAAACTTTGACCCAGACAAAAACATGTTTATTTTTATAATTTTTAGTCGGTATTAGGTTCATCCGTTGGGTATAATTTTTGTAAAAACGTGTGCTAAAATGAGCTTGATCGTTTGAATAGTTTTTGAGTAATCGTGTACACCGATTTTCAGTTCATGGAAAAAAAAGTTTCGAGATAATCGCGTTTAAAGTTTCAGCAAAGGAGAAACCTATGATTCTGTGACTTACCAACTAGTTAGCTATTCATGTTATTCAACTATTTCAGGCAGTTGGCTTCGCGTTCCGTTTACGAACTCGTAAGTCGAACGTATTTGAACATCGGATTGGCCAGACCTTGGTTTTTTGGATCATTAAAAAAAAGGGTTAAATCTGATGAATAGTGTCGGCAAAAAATTGATTTGTTCACAGGTACTTTTTATGCCCCACTGTGTGCCGCAAAGTTCCAGTTTAGGTATTTTTACCATTTTCATTGTGACTAACTTCGTATTAACTAAAGTCCGATTAGATTGAAGAGTGCCATTTTCGTTTCTAGAGATAATATAGACCGCAGCTGAGTAGGCTGGCTGTGAGGTATCAGAGAATCTATGTGATTACTACAGAGTGGTGGAGGAGGAGGTTCCAAGGCATCAGATGATCTTTATTTGTTCTGTATGAGACTGAGCTGTTAGAAAAAGACATTCCATACAGTCCAAATATCTTCATTCAGCTCTTGGTCCCAGTTCAATCCAGAAATCCACAAATTCTGTAAAACGACTTTGGCTCTGATGAGAAAAGGAGCCAGCCAGTACAGTGGATTGCACATCTGAGCCCATCTTGGAATCTATCATCCGAACTTAATCTTCTATCCTAAATACATTAAATCGTTCAATAATTTACATCAGCTAGAGCGTGAAGTTTCACTGAATGCTACTCTGATCTTTAAAAAAGGACCGTTCTTTTTAAACGTCATATGTTGAGGCAAATCGAACTACATATCGACCTGACGTGATTTCATTTCATGGTCTCTCAAGTGTGGCCAGTCTTTGAACTCAAATCTCTTCTTCAGAATCAGGTGGGTAAGAGATTTCAATGGAGATGAAACTCCGTTCTAAATAATCTGTGGCAAAAATGCTCTTTTCATTTTTGCGTCGAGAGTTTTAATTCAGCTGATTCACTAAATCAGAAAAGTTACTGGCTGATTTAGAATAACCTAAAGAATATTATTTGTAAATAAATATGATGCTTTCTGAGCACACGCAGCATCTTTTATTGGAAGAGCACGAATTGGAAGCATGGTTACCACGTAAACAGTTGAATCAAAGTCCTAAGCGTTCGAAATACTCTATACGTTGAGAAGTGCTGAGCCCCCTAAGTCATGGAAAGTATGATATGCAGTGCGAGCCCTGACAAATGGAGCAAGGTTTCGAATGCTTGTTTTACCTGTCACAAAACGCTATATTAAGCGACTGATTATGTTTCTTAGTTTTTTGAAAAGAAGGGTTACTCGATTTTTTAGCAGATGACGAAGTAGAAAAAATACCATTTGGACGAGCAGCTTGTAACGCACTAACTTGACTTTCAAGGAAAGTAGATAATTCCTTAAAAGTAAGAACGTCTGCCTTCTCTTTAATGGATGATCTCCGAAAGAGAGAGAGAGAGAGGAAAAATGCTTAAAGGAATTCTCAGATTAATGTGTTCAGTGGTTTTCTCCTTTGTTTGTTGCAGTACGTCCCATGCTTGTAGATGAAGATACAATATTTTCCAACGACTTTTTTTCAAAACGACATATTATCTGAAGAAGAAAATGTAGGATTGGTAATAATAGATTGTCCTATAAATAATGTAAGCTTTCCTTATCCGTCAAAATTAAAATTTAAAAGATCATCTTATTCTAGCAATGAGCAGAATGAAACGGCAATTGAGGTTTTTAAAAAAACCGAAGAAAAATTTTAAATCTCTCCCAGTATTTCAGAAAAAGTTTTAGTTTTGAGACTCGCACCAAAGTCATGTCGTCGCTAGAGATTATTTAGTGGTCGGGATGAATAACAGAGGTTCAATATCCTTATAATCTGGCTGAGTTTCAATAAGATAGGCGACAACAAAATTTTAGACGGGGAAACTTGGAAAATCTTACCCCATGTATCAGAGTATGTATGGCTAATTAATATTAACATGGTCCGTACGAATCAGGTAGTCACGACACTCAGTCAGATGCATAGATTTTTTTTGAGTGAATAAGCGACATTAAGCTGTATAAAAAGAAAGAAGGATGACTCGATCACTGTGATCCACTGTAAATTTTCGCAAGTTTTAATAAATTTGAATCTTATACGTACGCTCCGCGTGCATCTAATTGTTGTACATGCAATTATTTTACTTGAAAATGAAGTTCAATAAAATATCATGAAACTCATTTTTACATTAATAACTTTTCAACTCAAAGCGTTTGCATTAAGCTTTGGAAACACAATTTAAAATTACAGTGGCTATTAACACCTATGTAGACAATTGCTCTGGTGTAAGATATTTTGTGTCTGAGGGATGTGCCATAATATCCAGAATTTTAGTACAAACTTTTATAAAAAAACATAGTAAATGATTAGTTATATAACAAATTATCTCGTGATCTCAGTAATAATAGTTCAGTAAATCAAAATGAACAATGAAAGGTACAAGCTGATGGAAAAGGCGAAAAATTATCAGTATATTCATCGTATTACGATTTAGGACAAATGTATGTGTAAATATCTTTGCTAAAAGTTGACTTATAGTGACAATATTTCACAACGATTTTAAAGATTTCACAAATATTTCTAAAAATACACAAAGATTTAAAAAAATTTCAAACCTTTTTTAACTTAGACTGAAATATCACAGGCCGACGAAATTTGTATCCAAAGACCGGACTTTGTGACCCCCAAGGATTTTGCTATCCTAAAAACGAATCCGATATCTAAATGTTTTCTATACGTCAGGGTTTTAAAATATTCTAACGTAAAAGTGCAAAAATGGTTATTTTTAGCCATATTTGAGTCAATATAACATGATCAGCAATTTGTTGTCTGAAAACTGCTAACGCCGTCTTTTCGTACTCCTTTTTATCTTCCATTTCCTTTTTGGATCATTCCGGACTGATTTTTTTCTCCGAGATATCGCACATTAATAATTTCAGTTCCACAGTGAAAAACTAGCAAAGAAGGCGATGAAATCGAATAAATGGTTAGCGTGTCATATCTCGTAAAAAATCGGTTTGAGATGAGTAAAAGTATAAATGAAAGGTAAAAAGAAGTACTAAAGGATGGCGTTAGCATAATTTGCAAAAAATTGCTGATCACGTTATATTTAGGTTAGAATATCTCTTAACCTGAAGTATAGGAAAAAGTTAGATAACGGATTCGGTTTTAGGATACCAAAATCCTTCAGGATCACATGGTCCGGTCTTTAGGTAAAAATAAATTATGTCATTTTTATCGGTTTGTGTGATTGAAACAGGTTTTAAAGATGTCACAAAGATTCATCTATACGTGAAAACATACAAAAAACCAAACCTAAAAAGTTAAAACGAGAGGTGCAAAAAAATGTTTATGGTTCTGACAAATTACCGTTTAGATGTTGGGTCGAGTGTTCGATCACAGTACAAATTAAGGGAAAATATATTACAAGGACAACATTTTTCCACAAAATATTGAAAAAGCACAATATCGTTAAATTGAAGCGCTTATTAAAGTACGGGAAGCAATTAACAAATATTTTCTTATAAAAATAGAATTTTTCAAAATGTTGAGATGGTTTTGATTTTAATATTATAATTGAAATAGAAAAGTTGTGCTATTTCTTAAGAAGGTTATAGCTGCAATTATGTTTATATGTAATTTGTTAGAAATAGTACAATCTAAATTCAAGTAACCTCCTTACTAATAAGTCTAACTTTTCCTACCTGTATTATAATACATGATCCATAATTATTTGAACGTTGAGAAAATTTACTTTTTATCATAAAAATAGATTTTGTAAAGATAGAATATATAAGTAAAAGCAAAAATAATTGACTGCACTCATATTGTCCATTACAAAGATTAAATTCTTCATAATATCTCTATTTTGTCATTCAGTTTTAATTTTTGTTGGCTACCTAGTCCTAATTAAGATATATTCAATGTCTTTTGCTTACAAAAATACATATTAATGGTTTAGGTTAAAATAAATTAATTATTGGTTCCTTTACCTTACTATCACCTGGAGTACTAATATCTTTTCTATCCAGCTATATGTGTTATGATCTCATTTTTTCTCTATTTCCTTTGTGAGTATACTTCTACTTCTTTCTGGTTCAATCCTCACTTCTCTATCCCTACCTATTATTCGCTTATCCCCCACTACGTATTTTTATCTCTTTTTAAATTCAGATTTACGCCTATCTCTTTCATTTCCTCAAAATTAATAATGTACTTTTGACTATTTGCATCAGTAAAATTTCACTAATTCAAATTAGGAGAGATGTTTTAAAACAAACGTGCCCAAATTATTCAGAAACTTTTTATAAATATTTGACTAATACCTACTTTTCCAATTTATTGTTATCTAGTAATTTATTTTTTTTCAATTCTACACTAAGTTTTGATAGTAAGTTACGGAAAAGATCATTTCTTACCAGAACAGAGAAGGATATTATATTATATATTATTATTTATTATTACTGTATTATATGCTATTATATTATGTATTCCTCTGAACGAGGATGATATATTACTTGCACATTTCTAGGCGAATTGAAACTATGAATCTGCAGCACGGCATATACATTAGCCAGGGCGTGACATTTTACAGGAGAAAAAAACACTCACTTTCCAATAAAAAAAAAACGGCAAAAGAAAATGTTCCGAAAAAAGCATTCCGCAATGACACGTAGAATAGACTTCAGATTACATGGTTAAAAATTACGTTACACAATGCAGCCTTGTACACGTATTATGTATTTGGCAAAAATCTGAGTAGTTTTTAAACCTTAACATGATAAAACGTTAGCTGTTTTGTAAATCTAATATTGCAACATGTTAATATGTTACAAATAATTCCGAATTTTAGTATATTTTTCAGATTTGGTGATAGAATAAGAGTAAATCATGAATTTTGATTCCCCAAAGAAAACACTGAATTTTACTCAATATTGCTTTTTCCATTAACTGATAATTAATCGACCATTATTCAAGCATATAAGAATACTCAGAGTTCTCATACCTAATTTAAAATTGTTTAATCAATTTTAAATTGTTTAAACATTTGTTTGTTCTGTTAAGTCGCAAAATGAACGTATTTTTTAGACGTGTGTCCTTTAATCAATTATAAAAATGACATAAGTTAAAAAAATGGGTTTACAATTATATTTATATTATATAATATTTAAACAAAGTAAAATTCGTTTATTTCGCGACTAATGTGAAAAAAACAAATTTTTAAACAATAGTCTGTAAAAGTAAATTTGTCACTTGCAGCATTTTCTTTGGGACCCATAAAAGTGGCTTAAAGCCACTCATCCTCAAAATTAATTATTGATTCTTTTTCTTTGGCGAATTTTGAACAATATACTCAAATACGAAAATGTTTGTAACATATTATCGCGTTTAAATATTAGATTTACAAAAAGCTGACTTTACCGAATTTTAAATTAATAAGAAACATCATGATCTTTGCACGACGCCTAAATATTAATCAATTTCGCTCAAATATGGAGGAATTTTTTTCCACTCGAAAAAAATTTGGAGGTGAAGCAAAGAAATTCTAAAACATGCCCCCATGTATAAATAAGAACCACCCAGATTTACATATCCCGAGTCTCTTAGGCTGGTTCTTATATAGACATTTTCCTTTGGAAATTGTGTCATCGCGGTATTGCTTCTAACTCCAAAAATATAAAGATCTCCAAATATTAGTCAAATCGAAATCAAAATCAAATCCCAGACAAATCCCATCACCACATACACTTGAAGTTCACTATACAATTATTGTGGGAGAAAATTTTCGTTTTTAATATTTAAAATCAATTTACTGTTTTAGTATGAGGTGGTACATTGATTTAGACGTTGTTTCCTATAGCTGAAAGCTTTTTAAAGTTCGATTTTTTTTCATAAGTACAATTTTATTTAGGTTCTTCAGATTTATCAAGAAAGGTCTTATGTCTGTGCTCTAAAACTATCAAAAAGTAATTTTTATTGGTTTAAAAGAATTAAAAAAAATTGTATTATGTTATGAATACTCTAATTAACAAACTTTATTTATTTATTTTTGGCATGAATTTTGAAAGAAAATAAATTTTTATTACGGAAACAAAAAGTGAATGTATTCGTTGAAATATAACCACACTTTCTACTTGTTTTTGAATATGGCTTAAATAATTATTAATCGTTGTCAATTTGAATAGTGACATACTGAAGAGTGGACGCAAAGACATTCTTTGTAAATTTCGCGAAACATAAGCCACTAATTTTCTATGCATGATAATAAAGCAAAATCACTTAAGTTTATATTTTTATTTGCACATTTAATGTTTAAACATTTTTTCGCCTATAAATCCTCAAAAGTTCAAAGAAAACAGCTCCTGGACGATTTTTTAACATTTGGCCGTGACCTACAGAAGGTCACTTTAATATACGAAGAACTATCTTTTTGGACGTAAAATTTTCCTTTCGTTCCGAATCCGGTGTGAAAAATAGGGGGTTCTATTTAAAAAACTGATTTTGATCTTTAAATGACCGCGGAAATTTACCTCAAGCTCACAGTTATTAGTACAGCAAGATAGCCCCCAGTTTATTGAACAACTTTTGTCCTAACAATTTTTTCGTATCTGGCTTACCAACATAGGTATTTTCAGTTAAGGGTAGTATATGTATAGTAATTATGAAATTAACTTTTTTCCTTCCTTCATAGAGATATTTATATTTACGGGCGTAAAGTAGAACGGAAAATATTTAAGTCCAACATTTTAAGTTTTTATAAATTAAAATTTTTAAAATGCTCTAAAAAAATTAAATCAACAAATAAAAATCTAAACTTAAGTTATTTTGCTCTCTCTTTATGCATATAACAGATTTTCTCTGCATTTTCACTTCATTTAAATTAGATTCCGGAGCACCGTGTATAGGTATAGCCTATATCTGGGTGCTCACAGAATAACAGAAAGTGTATAAATCTGTACATTAAGATAGATGGTAAGAATTTAAGAAATACATGAAAGTTGTGGAAAATGGTTGAAATACATTAAATTTAGTAACCAGCATCATAAGGATTAATAAGTTAAAAGCTCAGTAAAAAGTTAAAATAGCATAGGGATTCGAAGTATCGCGCCTTTATCGTAAAACCGCGCTTTTGGGTTAAAATGGAGCAGTAATAAAAATTCTTATTTAACTCATATAGTACTAAAATAATTCAATGAGATTTCTCTGATCACAAACAGGTTGAAGAAGTTGGTAGTGATCTCCAACACGTGAAAGGAGAACAATGCATCGTCATTCGGACACGAGATGCCAAAATTGTACTAACAAATCCGGTAAGTTTTCATTATTAAAGTGAAAGTAAAATATAAATTTAGTGAACTGTTACTGAGTTAGGTAATTTTGAAATTTTTATTCTCAGGTAAATTAAAAGTGTCTAAAAAAACAAACCCTTGATATAAATGAGAGTAAAAATAGCGCTGCTAAGTAGTTAATTAAGATTGATGGCTTGAATGTTTCACATGTCAGTGTTGTGAGATCCAAAAACTTCACCAAATGGTACGTATTAATAAAATAATTAAAACAAAAAATGGAACTTTTGGACATTTCCTTTCTTATATTACAAAAAAAAAACTGGAAATATAATGTCTATTTTATAATAAAAATCATATTAAATTTAGCAATATTATTATGCATTTAACATTTGGCCTGTTTCAAACATTTATTCAGAATGCATATTTGGCGGGCCAAAGTTTTATGTAATATTACTTCGGATTCTAACTCACCCATCATTTTAAAAGCTTTTATTTGACTTGCTGTGTGTGTAAGTATGTTCGTAGGTATGTATTGTTACTTTAATATTGATTTTTAATATTTATTAAATTTTATTTTAGTCTAATGTTCTCATGGAGTTTTGTTATGTTGAGCGCCAGACAATCTTGGTAAAAAATTAGCAGAGTATGATCAACTAACTTTATTTCATCTATGATTTGAATTTAGTACTTTGGTCACTCGTTTAACTTGAATTTAACTGTTCTGGCTAGATAAGATTGTGAGGGAAGCTGAGAGGGTTCGAGCCAGGAGTGACTTCACGGGTGCAAAGAATGTCTCCGAACAACACATTTTCATTGTTGACAGGAACCATATTTCTTAAGAAAAAATGCGACATCTATTTATTTTGCATGCCATTTTGAGAGCAAAAAAGAATCGCGTACCTTCGAGCCGTCGGCGGTCATTCATTTAGCCACGCCCAGCTTCAGATATTTTTAAATTGGAAAAGACTCTCGCCTTTAGCAAATATCATCTCCTTTCGGTTTCTAGTAATCGCGAGACTCAATCTTTTCCTTTAGCGGAATTTTGGTTGTTTAAAACAGACTTAGACTTCTCTCATATGAGATAGAACTTTGAATGAAGATGAACGTCGACGAGTCGTGGACCCTCAAGGGGTAGATTCAGACATGCGCTAAAGAGTTAGCGATTCGATGTGGGTCTGCTTCGGATAGGAATCCGACAAAGGCCATGTGGACCACCCTTTACTTCGAACGCGCAAATGGCCAGCTGTAAGCACATGTTTCTATGTCGATGGTTCTGTGATTGACTTGTCAAGTTCAATCTCCCAGCCTCCTTTACCTGACCCGTCATCTGGGTCATGAGTGAACAATGTAGTTTGGAGACCTCTGGCTCGTCAGTTTAAATGACAGATAATTAAAAACGGAAAGAAACGGTTATTGTTATTACGGTTTCTATTTTCAATCATTCTTGGCCGGCCGATTCTGTGGTCGGCCGATCATTGTGGAGAGCAAGTTAGTTAGTTAGTTAGTTTGTAAAGTGGGGAGGATGAGTTTGTGAAATTAATATTAAATTGTAATTGATATTCAGTCTTATTGATTATTTTATTATGTCTAGCCTAATGCTTAGTCACATTATGTCTCCTTATAACTATGTATATATGTATGTATGTATGTATACATGTATGTACGTATGCATGGCAGAGCGAAATCGTGAAAGGATCACATAACACATATTTCGGAAATGGAGGTTCTCAGTCCTATATACTCGCAACTGTCCGATGTGCTGAAGAGGGCAAAAACTGGCGAGATCCTGGTCTTGCGTATATGCTTCCAGAAAAAAACTGGCGCCCAGAGTTCATACGCCTTTCCATCGATTGCCTGTCTTTGAACTATTTACAAGCGCATAACATCTATCATCTCTGACAAAGTCTATACTCATTGTAAAGCCAACAACGTCCTCAATGAGAAGCATAGTGGATGGTGCCGCATCTTCTAGAGATATAAGAGCCAAGTAATAATTATTAGTGTTGTCGTGAAGCAGGTGCAAAAACATGAGCGAAATCTGCACGTGACTGACATTGACTACAAGCAAGCATTTCTCCGGGCGTACAATATCTGCCCAAGCGTAATTCAATTTTTGCGTAACAATGGCCCTCTGGGGCACAAGAATCAAGTTGGATCTTTTTGATCATGCTGCCAGTACAGTCCCACATCAGGATTACCCACCTGGTGTATATGGCTACCCTGAATGTGCGGCCAGCTAGAGTCAAAAACTTCAGAAGTTAATCTACTGTTTTCAAGTGACATCCCTATCAATTTCGGGCTGGAAAATACTGAGACCTCCAATTAAAACGAGGAGAGGTGATTGCACAGTTAGTGCTTGACATTTAGACGCTCCTTAAAACAATAGTGAAGGATGTGCTTTATGAATATTTAGTCATCATATAGTTTATGGGACCTTCCCACACTACTGTTCAAGAAAGTCTTGCGGTGTGTCACTTACTCATTCGGGCTCATTAAATGATCCAAAGTCAACTTAGGCCACTGAAACAAAGCCATCCGTGTGAAAATTATGGACCCAAATGCACGACACAAATTCGGCTTGTAAAAGAATATCACAGGCGGCAGATTTCTGTCAGATTTGCTCCATCACGTCGGGTTCTTGAAGAAATGAGCCTGTTTGTCTACTTATCGAAAATAACATAAACGCGCACCTGACGTTCTAAACACTTTCAGCAGGGCTAAAATTAAAGGTTAAATCTTTTACTTCAAAGTAATCATATTGACAAAAGTGATTCCCGTCGCCCACGTTGAGTGGTAACGGGTTTTTAGCTGCGCGCACGCTCGCACACTATGCCGTTTGGGTGGTAAAGAGTGCTGAGGGGCCACATACGCAGCAAATACCTGTTACCACGTAAAGTGGGAGCGGAAATAATGTTTTCAATATAATAACCCGTAAAATACAAAGTTCAGCTTTTAATTCGAGCCATGTTAGAAGTTTCTAAAACCAAAAAGGCTACTTTTCTTAATAAACTAACGCTATGAAGCGAATCTGATAGCAAATTCAGATTCAGCGTCTACAAAAACATAAATATATGGTGGTATGGTTCAATGAATATGCAATTTTTTCTTTTTTGTATGTCTGTGTAGTCTTACCACATTTTCCGAATGTACCGAACATCTATGCAAATTGATAAATAAGCAAATTGCACAGGAATGAAGACAGAAGTAATTGCATGGACTTCATTCCAATGTACAAGATCAAACCAACTGTCCTGAATTCAAAGATTTTGCGTCGGCAGAAAAACTGCTGCACCATAAAAGATATTTTGGCCGTGCTTCATTAGAGTTCAAAATGTCGAACCAAAACAGAGGCTTTGCGGTCAAATATGGACATCCAGAAAAATCTACATGTACTAATAGAGTGCGTAAAGAACAAGAGTTTGCCAATTTATTTAAGCGCAGAACTAACTACCTTACAGGTGCAAACTCTTGTGTACTGTGCAGCTGTGAACGTTTTTCTTACCTAACGCCGTAAAACAAGCTTACAAATACAACCTTCATCACAGGAAGAGACAACAATCCACAATGGATAAGCAGATCGAATATGTATATCAGCAAAGTAAATAGCAAACAGGCTCAATTTACGTAATATGTGAAGACCATATCAAACCATTTCGAGCGCGGATAGCACTCGGATGAGGGACCATCTGCGACGTACGACCAGTTTGTATATTTGCTGCGCTTTAACTAATGTTGAGAGAAAAGTTTTCCGCCGAGGATGATTGTAAGCATTCGATCGGCAGGGTCGAATATTTGCCTTTAAACCCGACTGTAGAAAAAACGAGCTGAACTCGGCACGTCATTTTTTGCAGGTTTCCTCTCCCGTGGCCAAACTTACATGAAAATGAACGTGCTCCTAATATAGTCAGATGCAGTCGCAAGTTATCTCTGGTTGTGATTAAATTTATGCAGTCATTTTAAGTCCCCCTTAATAAAAAGAAAATTTGCACAGGTCTTAAGAAGATCCTTAACGTGGCTCGGCCTTCATGTTAGAAGTCCGGGGTTCGATCCCTGCGCGTATAATTCTGGAAATTCTTCTGTGTACCTTTACCGAGGTTCTGGTGGTAAGAATCGCATCTTAATCTGTAGTCCCCCCTCCATCGTGCACTTGACTGGCATCAAGTTCATAAATGATGGGGTTAAAACCAGACTTTGTCCAATACGTCAAATTAGGCACACTGCTTTGATCCCCCCGACGCTTACGGCCGTTGTGTAAGAACAACAGATGTAAAATTCGAACTCCAAACCACAACATGCTCCTAATTTTCTACTTAAAACATTATTGCAAAAGATTTAAAACATCGTTTTAAATAATTTTATGACATCCGCATCTCATTAGGTACTTGACTTAGTCTGTGGCTTATGGTAAAAAAACCGGGTTCACCTCAGAACAAGTTAAAAACTATTAATATCTATCTATTGTGCTCTGAGTCAATAGCTCTGGATACCTATGTGGCCCGTAGAATAGAAGAGAAAATAATTTCAACAACCGTTTATATACGGGCGACCCCAAACTCTCTGCCTCCTCAAAAGAGGACCTTAACATTCTTGTGGCGCCGATAAATAGGTATTCTTAATGCGATTGACATGAGGTTTGGACGGGATAAGTGAGCCTGCGTCCATTTACACAGAGGAAGACTAGGAAATGCATCATCCCGTGACAATCAGATTGTTCAACTCATAGGCGGAAATAAGATACAACATGTTGGTAATAGAGAGACATATGCATACCTCGGAATACTGCATGCGGAAACCCAAGATATGCATGTGGTAAAAATGGACCTTAAAAAAAGGTATCACCAAATTGTCTGAAAAATGTGAGCTTCCAAATTATCTAGGAACACCGTTATGCTGGCCGTTCCTATTCTGCACTAGTCCTTTGGTGCAGTTAAGTGGAAAATCGATGAGTTGAAGCAAGTTGACCGAAACACACGCAAGATGATGACAATCCATCGAAGGCAACGGCCTATTCGTACATCAGCATAAAGTTGTAAATGCTGCGGCATTTCTATACTGTGCCAGCAGCTTGGTCACCCATTTTATTTTAGCGACACTACACATGGCCTAGCATTACTAACACTAAAGTCCCTTCATCGTAAATTTTACGGCATTATACGTAGATAGGTGCTATCGACGGGACTTTCCATTATGTTACTCAAGTCTGCTGGATTGAGATCGGAGACGCAGGGATTTCTTTGTGCCTCTCAGGATGGCGTTATATATACCCTAGCTTACTGAAAACATATAATGTATGTACCTGCAAGCGATACCAAGTGCCGAGCATGGAAGTAAGCGCCCAAAAATATGGTTCTATGGTGTTGATGTAATGCCCGTCTTGTCGCTCCAGTTGCGTCGAGATTGGTTGCTTCGAAGAACCGTGAGATTCTTCCAGTAGCAGAGACTTGATGCTCTTATTGCTAGACTGGGTCGATGTAATCAGAGTACTGCGAGATACATAATCGCGTGTTTTAACAACAATAAACAGAAGTAATTTAGGCGCTGCGTGGTTCCAATTAGAGTAAAAAAAGAAAAAGCAATAACCCTTTAATGGAAACTTAGAAGTTTCAGAGGTTTTGAAAAGAGCAAGTAACTAGGAGGCCTCAGTTTGGCCATGGTGTACAATTTGTGGAAAAAGTACCTACTTGATGAATGTGCATACTGCGTTAGTAAGGTGTTTTCAACTGGTCATCCAACATTTAGATCTGACGCCAATATTTATGCTTAAAGGTACCACTTATGGCTAAAAATCAGACGGTAAAAATTGATCTGTATTTCGACCGATAGCCTGTCTTCTAACAATTAGAAAGTTTCTTTTAGTTGTAATTATAGGTAAGGTATATTCTCATTACGATAAAAGGTGCATCCTTACAGAAGAACAAAAAGGATCTTATAAAAACGTAATTCGTATTGGACATTATATTCGAATTGTCGTTTTGTTAATATATGAACAGAAAGGACTTAAATTATATTTCTGGTTCGAATATTTTTTTAATACCTGCTAGTTGGCGAAGTTTTTTGATCTAACAACATGGAAATATGAAATTTTTAAGTCTTAAATCTCAATTTACTATTTGGGGCCCATTTTCTCCCCTTGTTTTCTTTTAAGGTCAGTCTTGATATCAGTTTCACCCTTTTTTACTATTCCTGTTGTATAATTAAAGTAGTTTCCCTGCATGTTTGTCATGTCAAGAAATATTTTAAGGATAAAGTCGAATGTTATGTACAAATTATAATATTATGTACATTTTTGTGCAACATACGTTTTTGTCTGTAAAATGAGTCATTCCGTTAATTGATCTCCATTGTTCCTTTATGTTATTGTAAGGGTAATTCATAGGACCAGATAATGGAACTAGTTACTAATTTTTTTAATTTAAAAGAATTCAATTATTTATTATTAGTTCGTTAATTAATAAATATAATTAATTTTAATTTTTTCACTCTAGAGAGCAAACCCCCCGTCCTCCAAGTTTCCTCAACCTCCCCGCACCGCCCCAAATATGACCCGAAAATTTAAAAAAATACATTATTACTTATTATTCTTACTTTTTAGCAATTTCCGTCGTCTTTATTATACACATAATTACTAATGGTGTACTATGCTACTTTTTTAAGTAATAACATAATTTTGATATATTTCTTGTAATTTTAAACAAATGTCTATTTGTTTAAACAATTTTTTTTCTCAAGCAGTTATATTTTTATAACTAAAATTGTGAAATAAAACAGAAGACATAAAATTAATTACGATTTTAAAAGAATTTTGGAAAAAGTAATTATTTAAACAAATTATATTTGTTTAAACAATTCAAAAGTGGCGAATGTGTTCTTTCTATTCACTATGAAGTCAGAAACATAATTGTATGTGTTCTATTTTATTTTATTTTTTTAGTTATAATAAACTACTTGAGCAAATAATCATTTCTAAAGAAATAGAAATTTATTCAAAAATTTTTTTAAAACTTATCAAAATTATGCAATTATTCAACAAAACGTAGCATAGAACTCCAATTTAAAAAGAAAGTTTATATCTCTGGCCCAATTTTTAGAAATTTAGGAAATAATTACATAATATTTTTAGAAAAATTTCCTATTCCAATTGTTTAAAA
Source organism: Druon quercuslanigerum (assembly GCA_010014905.2). NCBI lineage: Eukaryota > Metazoa > Arthropoda > Insecta > Hymenoptera > Cynipidae > Druon > Druon quercuslanigerum. Next base: position 13,321 of record JAAAKG020158878.1, on the reverse strand, counting down.
AGTCATTGTAAATATTTAATTTGTCCATTAGTAAAAAACGACGACAGAGTTGGCTGAAAAGTAACAATAATACGTAAAAATGTACTTTTAAACATTTTTGGATCATGCTTGGTGTACTGCAGGGAGTGATATTTTGTGAACACTCCTCTTAAATCCCTAAAAAACGTGTCACGTGTTAATATTCGAATTTCGAAGGGTAAAAAATTACAGATTATCTTTTTCCAGAAATGGAAACTTTTGTAAGGGGTGTCTTGCCCTGTAGCTCGAAAAGCGTTTTTTTTGAAGACCCTAATGTATATATGTATGCACCGTACACTTCTACGACTTTACTGGTGATTATGTTAGAAAGATTTCAACGTTCACTATTAAAAATGTTTCACCTGTATGTTGCACTTTAATTATAAATAACAGTTCAGAGGACAAATTTTAGGTTCTTATTTTAGTTTTAAATAATTGAGGAATATTGTACGATCAAACTCTAGTCTCCAAACAAATGTTTTGAAAACACACAGAATTATTATATTTCTCCGCGTTCGGAGAAACAGATATTTTTATTCATTGGTCAGTTTTTTGAGAATCCTTTCTGCTCCTAGCAGAACGTTTACGAAGAAGAGTTACAGTTATCACTATTTTTAAAAATAAAAGTACTTTTAGTTTCAGCTGCATATTTTAGGGGCAACTTTTCCAATGGATAAAATATCAAAAGTATCCAACCGTGAAATTCCTAAATTTTCAGATATTTCGATTTCATAAAAAAAAACTGTTGTCGGTCTTGTCTCCGCATGCAGGGCAAAGGCGTAAACCAATAAAATGTAGATTTTTCTAACCGTGTAAGTTTGTTTCTATACTACCTGTCTCGTGAGTGAATACACCCCTGTGAGTGGTGACATAAATAATTTTAGTTACGCCACTTCCCATTTCCGAAGCCTCGTAGGGGGCGAAAAAGTAACCCTACGAATAGTTACAAAGGTCGAACACCCTGTTATTAGTCCCTTTTATTGGTCACAGAAATCATTCAAGTCACACCCCTAACACTGTCTAACGTCTAGTTATCTGTCTAGCGTCTAGTATCCTTCCTCGAAATTTTTCGCTACGCGGCAAAATTAAAGTCAACGTCAAAAGTACGGGACCGTCATTTTGATCGCTTGGCACTTGTTTAAAAAAATTATATATAATATAAATATAAAAATATATATAATTACATTTTATTATACACGTGAAACCTCAAGTGCCCTGAATTGAACGATATATATTTTTTTTGTTCTAAACATTGTTTACGATAGCGCTGATAAAAAACGTCCTGAAACTCAAGGTTTTGGAGGCAATACAGTTTTTCAAGTTTCGAAATATAAAATTATTTACTAATTACAGATGGTTTTCCATAAACATCATCTTCGAAAGAAATAATGATAGGTACTTGTTTTATGGCCTAAAATATGCAGTTTTGTAACGTGATTAAAGTGCATTAAAAAAATGAGATTACGTAAATGTTTCGCGAAATAATCCTTTATGAATATTACGGAATTTAGTGAGAGTAGCCATCCTATAAAAAGTGTTATAAAAAAATATCGATTTCACGACAATCGGTACCTCAGCTAAGCTAACCTGTGGGTGACCAGGTATCCCCTTTCTTCTGAACACACGAAGAGAATGTGCACACTAGGGTGACTCAAAAAAAACTTTTTTTTTAGAGGACAACGATCCAACGGACAATTTCATGTATCAGACATTTGGGTTTGACACCCCTAACACACCCTCATGAGTTCCTGAAAACTCTTTTTATGAGCCGCATTTTTTATATTCTGAACATTTTGCTCAAAAGGAACAACAAAATTAAAGATTCAAGTTGAGATTCGTACTTCCATTTTTAACAGCCCTACTGCATAGGTTCACAAAAATCTGATGTGAAAAACTTTATATAATTAGTATTTTTAATTTCCTAATATTTATTCATTTAAAAATAGAAGATCTCCACGATAAAAGCTTAATTTAATATACAATATTTATCAAAAAAATTTTGTTGAACAAATTAAAAATTTGTGTTAAAATTTTAATTTTTTACATCGTTACTCAAGCGTGATTGTAAATGCTTCCATTAATTTCAATAGGTAGGTTATTTAAAAAAAAATTAGAGTATTTTTAATACAAATTTTATTTTGGAGTTTCTAGAATCTTTTCAAAGCTTCTGGTAGATGAAAACAAGGCATGCACATATCGTTAATAACATTTTTAATTTAAAGGAAATTTTAAAAATAGAATTTTTACAACTTTACGTAATTTAAGTAACACATAAGAAGCCTTATTTCAGTACATATAAAATATATTCAGAAAAAATAATCTAATGAAATTTTTCAACTAGACAAAAATTCAAAAAAGTATGGCTCGATTTACAAACATTAAGAGCAGTTTTTATTAGCTTTCAAAATATCTTTTCTTAAATTTAGATTCCACACAATATTTCATTAATCTTCTAAAGATTTATCTTCATATTCTTAATTTTTTATATGAAGTGTTATTTTTAAAACTTTAAAAATTTATCCACAGGAAAAGCAATGTTTAATTCCGGTTTATGAGTATAGTTCGTAAGGTATTTAAATAATGGGTTTCAAGTTATTATACAATATTAATAGCAGAGAAACTTTAGTGAAAGTTTACGTATAGATTTATGGAACCTATTCTGCGATTTTTTTAATGAATATACCTACATCTATTATTTGCTCATAAATAGTATTACTTAGACTGTTTTTTAAATGGAGATCCATAGCGGAGGAGCCTTAACAAATCGAGTTTTATTAGAGAGGACTTTAAATTGCAGATTGTACAAATTGTAATTTCAAATTTATTAAAATAGCCGGATGCTTGTATGACAAATTATGAGTATTAAAAGTAATATCTGAAGAATGCAGTACTTGTGTCTTTCTTGATATTTACTACAACTATAAAAAGCAATTGCTGTTTACTATAAAATAATATTATGAGTGTAACACTGTTAAAATTACTCTAAAATTCCCAGAGTTATTACACGTTTACGTAAATACGCATACAAATATATAATTACGTATTTTTCTACATTTTTCGTTAAATTACGAAATTGTAACAGAAGCCTCGTAAATTAACTTTAAGTTAGGAAAAAAGATTCGCCATTTTCTATTACATGTAACAGCATAGAACTTCTGTTATTCGAAGCGTAAAATTTTTTGTTATAAGTTTCGGAATTATCAGATATAATGTGACAGAAAATTCCGTAATTGTAAATAAAAATCACTTAATTGTAACTGAATTTTTCTAAATTTACCTTCAAAACATGTAACAGCATAAAACTTTCAAAACAGTATCGCAAAAATTTAAACAGAAATTTTTAACAGAGATATAAATTGAGTAGAAAGTAAAATAGATACTAATTGTAAAATGTCATATATTTTTCTCAGATACCTGTTTATCAGTTTCCTGTTCCCGCTCAGAAGAATAAGAGAGGTCTTAAAAGACAAATATAGTACTAAAAAAAATGTCTGGTTAAATATGCCCTTACTATTTTTTCTGGTTAAAATTATCAGAATTCTGACTGTTTTAATCACAATTTCTGGTCAATTTAACCAGAATTCTGGTTACTATAACCAGAAAAAATAGTAAGATTTAACTTGAATTCTTGTTAATTTACCCAAACATTTTTTTCATTGAAGGGCACTAATCCGTAAAATGACTTCAATCAGCATTTTTGATCCGTATTAAGAAATAAATTTTATTAAAGGTAAATTGCTACAAAGCAATCTGCAGGACAGGTTAGTTTATAACGACAAACCGAAGCAGTCGGAAACTTTGTTTGATGCTCAAAGAGGCTGCTGCTCCCTTTCTCTAGACGGGACACTAATCTCCTCACACTTTTGTCATCTGGGTTTTCCGCAGCCTAAAATAATAATAAAATGAATTACTGTAATTTAAACCATAAACTGCACAAGTCTTTTCCATTTTCAGTATGCTTAAAACACAGACCTTTTGAAATTAAAGGTTAAAGCATCGACAACTGTCATACGATGATGATTACTTTATTATTTCTTTTTTAGATTGCTATGAATTTTATTCTCAAAAACGCTGAAAAATGTATAATGTATATATGTATGTATAATGTATATATAATGTATAAAACATACGTATTTTCATTGTTTTGTTTTTGTAATTGCACAAAAGTGAATATTCTGTATAAAAAATATAATTAAACGTTTTATTTAATTTTGTGTCATTTTTCCATACATTTAATTTGTTTATTTTCAATATTGTTTTTTACTATTTCAACCAAAAATAGGTATCCTTGCGTGAAGTGGTTCTAAGAAAATGTGCAGACACAATTTAGGCCAAAAATTTTGTTCAATAAAAAGTTATTGTAACTTACGTCGTTTTTCCAAAATTTTAATTATTTTATTTCTAATAATATAAAAACAAATTTGTAGATCTTTTTTGGTTGAGTTTTTTTTTCGTCTCTTGTGACAGAAAATTTACTAGTCCTATCAAAAATTAATTCATAAGAAAATATTATAGACCTTTTTTTAGGTGCGCTGCTTCTTTTTATAATTTTTTTTCGTACCTTGTGTCGTTTCCCAAAAAATCTAACTTTTTATCTTTAATGTTATTTTTTACGATTGAAACCAAAAATACGCTTGCCATCCGAAAATTATTAATAAGAAATTTGTAGCTTATACTGGTGAGCAACTTTCATCAGTACGTTTTTTCGTAGCTTGTGCCGTTTATCCGGAAATTCAATACTTTATTTATGATGTGTTTTCCACCCGGCTGTTAGCCTGCGGGATGGGTAGTAGCAGTGCGTGGAAGGGAGAGGTATGTACAGCATGGATGCTGCGGGTGACCCTATGAAATATGCAGGGTGTAAGGTAGCCGGCCATTTAATTATGGCTGCACCGACGACGAAGTGAGGATGGATCTGGGTCTGACGGGTTTGCAGGTAAGAATGAGTCTAGGCGTTCCATTCATTTGGGCCCTTCCAGTTCTCTGCTAGTCGGCAGTGGCAGGTACGCACGCCTGGCTCCCTGAGGTTGCATCAAGCGGCGCCAGGCGGTTACACCGCCCATGAATGAAGCTCGGCGGGCAGTGACATCTGCCGGTTTAATTTGCAGTTATTCTTCTATAAGGGGCGGTGAAAACTGCCGGTTCAATTTAGAGTTTTCTTCGCTTCCGCCGGCCACCATCGCTGGGACGATGATGGCCTGGGTGTCTGGAAAGTGCGTCCGGTAACTCATTCTCTTTGCCCGGTACATGCTCGGACAGTGCGGGGGAAACAGCTGAGGAACAAGTCCCACCTGGTCCTCTAAGAAGGGCCGGTAACGCTTGATTGCCCATACTGTAGCCAAGCACGTTCGTTTTCCGTCGGGTTCGTCCTGCATCAGAACGGCTCCCATGCCGCGGGCACTAGCGTCCGTTTGCAGGACGAATCTTAAATCTGGATCGGGACGACTTAGCGTGATTAGCCTTTGAAAAGCCGTTTTGAAATGTTGTAGGTTTTCCGGGGTCATCCGATACGGTCGTTTTATCGATAGCATGTCCGACAATGGGGCAAGGATGATGGAGGAGTTGAGGACATATTCCTTCACCCAGTTACAAATTTCTAAGAAAGGATGCATCTCCTTTCGCGTTCGTGGCGGTGCGGCGTTTTTAATGGCTTCTACGTGCCCTGTTAGCGCCGAGTTTCCTTCGGTACTGATGACATGTCCGAGGTATGGAAGGTCAAAAGTACATTTGTCCGACGCGATGGTAAGCCCATAGATTGATAACCGCTCAAACACGAGTGCCAAATGCAGCAGATGCTCGTTCCAGTTTCTTGAGTATATGACAATATCGTCGAGGTACGCGATCGCGTGCTTTCCCCACTGTTCTGCCAAAACCTGGCGCATCAAGTTCTGAAACGTCCCAGGAGCGTTTTTCTGGTCGAAAGGCATGACCCGAAAGCCGAGCGGGTGTGTAAAGGTCGTTTGCCTCGTTCTCCGTAGTGATCAGGTTTTGCGCGGGCTCCACCGAGTTTTGTGGGTCAGGCTCGGAAACCGAGAAGCTTCTGATCGAAATAGTTCTGGTTGATGGTTTTCTAGCGCCTCGGTGCTAGAACTGCCGATTCAATTTGCAGTTGTTCTTCTGTAAGTTTTCTTCGCTTCCGCCGGCCACTGTCGCTGGGACGATGACCCTTTTTTTTGTTTTTTCTTTTTTAGAAACGAAAAGTTACCGTGGTTTAAAAGTGTACGTGATAGCGGAACGAAGTGGCTTCTCCCGATGCGCTTCCTCCTCCACTTGCCTTCGCCGGGTGAAAAGAGCGGCTCCCTCTTGTTCCTCTGCACGACGGTGGACGGTGGCGGCCCGATTAGCCGACTCACCTCTACCTCAATAACGTTTCCTGGGGGTGGTGGCCCGGCTGGCCGACTCACCTTCCTCCACCCGTTGATGCTCTCCGGATTTGGGACGGCGGCAAGCCAATTCCCTTGGTGCGTCGCGTGGTCTGACAGCGGTGTTCCGTCGGACCGACTCGCACTCTAGTCGCTGATTCCTCTTTCGATGTGGCGACGATCGGTGGACGGTGGCCCTGGCGACCAACACGCCTTCTCTTCCTTCCTCCTGTCTACTGGACGTAGTGGCCCGGTCGGCGAACACACGTATTACTCCGGCACGGTTCTCGTCAGCATTGTTGGCAGCGGCGTAAGCACGCAGTTTGCGGCGGGGGATGGTACGCCGATTCGAACTCGTAATGTGGTCAAGCCCTGTCATCAAGGGTGGTGATGTTATTCCAAAAATACGGCACACGAATTTACCCCACAGACACTAACGCACGGCACTCAGTCTCACCAGTGGATGGCTGAAACACAAAGGAGAAAAGGTTCGCAAACTCAAAGAAAAGTCTCAATTAGTCCGTAAACACTGTTTAGTTCGAATTTGAAATACAAAAGGTGAGGACAGAGCGGCGGGGCTAAGCCTCGGGAACTCACGAAATCAACTGCCTACTCTGAGCCGCTCTCGACTCTCGCTGACCGAGCGAAGTACGTTCCGAGGCGGTGGGAACAGCGTTCGAGTCCTCCGATTGGCTGCGAGAGCGACAACGAAGTCGCAACCGAGCTTCCTCTTTCCGAAGAAAACAGGAAGCTAGGGCAAATAGAACGATCGTTAGTCTTCTTCATTAACTGCTATTAACTTAACCAATATTTTCCCTATATTTTACCTTTATTTACATTTCACTAATAATCCTCCTATTTCCGGCTATTTCTTAAATAATGAATTTGTCTTAATATTAATCATAACTAACATTTTTATTTCACTACTTACGGGATACTTACACAACAGTTTGTTGTTTTCTTTTATTTAATGAGAAATGAACACTTTCGTAAGTTAAGATAACTCACGAACGCATACAGCCGCGGTATGGCACACCTCAGACGATATACTGTTAAACTTTTTGAATATTATAGGTATATACAAATTCTAAAGATACGGGGGTTTGAACCTACATACCTAAATATATCGCCTAGTCTAGCAGTCGGGATTTTTAACCATTGACCATTGACACTCGATGAAAAAGCCATTCCCATAAGCTACATATCAAAGAAATTAAAACACCAAAATTTAAACTATTTTCTTCTTATTAAATATTTATTGTTATACGACGTTATGTTAATGTAAAATAAATATACTTTTAACAGAAATATTATTAAAATATTTTTAAAATAAATAATTTGATTCGCTTAAAATTTATCTTTGTGTAATATCTCTTTTTTCCCGTAATTTTGTATGAATTTGTTGCATATACTCTTATTTGCTTTACTTTAAAAATTTTAGACCCCAGCTTAATTTAGGGCAACAATAAAAACAAGACGATCATAAAAAAAGACTTTCTTTCTGTGTTTCTTAAAAAGAGCCATTGAGGGCCTCCAATTTAAAACAAAGCACAATTATGGCTAACCCTTAGTCTTTTGTATTAAAAACAGGCCCTACTTGATCTTCGACCTGAGGCAGCAAGATTTGGGCTCTAAAAAAAATGTAATGAAGCTTGCTTTAGCCCTCAAGGTCTAGCTTTTAGACCTCTGAACAGCTATAGCTAACGTCAAATAATTGCGACGTCACAACTGAATAGAGCGAGCCAAGATAGACGGGTCGTATAGTCGTCGCACATATCTGTTTTATTAATTATTTGAGTATAGTTAATTGTGCCAAAATTTGTATGGGTCCCTGTAAATCGAGGGTCTGGTCACTGAGATGTCAGGTGACGCCCGGACTTACGCAAGACCCTGTGGTGGTCACTAGGAGTCTCTGAATTCTATTGCGTAGTTGCGTAGTCTCAGTAAGTCATACGCGGGTCAAAGAAAAAATTCCTTTGAATTAAAAAAAAAAGATTCTTTTATTCTAAAGAAATTAGGGGTAATTTGATTTATAATACAGGCTTTATTTAAGTGATATTTTTATCACCTCTTTTAAATTTATAAAGTGATTTGATGTAAGCCCACAGTCTTGCTCAGACTCTATTTTTAAGATAATGCAGCGGCTTGATATTAGCCTACCGTCTAGCTAACATCTAGTTTCTAAACCATACAGTGTTTTGATGTTAGCCCATATTATAGCTACCAACTCCTTTCAAGACTACATTGGGTTTAACTTGTAGTTATACAAGTAGTCCGTTTTAAATATTTCATGCTATTCTAGTTTTTAGCAGAGCTGGTCTTCTCTATGTTACACTTTGAAACAAGGCCACTCTTGGTTTCAAATAAAGACTTTTTGTATGTGTATACCAGTTAAAATGGTAAGGGATGATTTTATTGAGTTGCCTATCATAACGGGCAAAGAGCAAAGGCACAGTCCAGCGCGGCCTACGGCTGTAGAGCGCGTGCGCATTAGGTTCGACTGGATAGAGCATTCTCACTTGTGACGTAGCGCATTCCGAACAGTCATCGTGGTAATAACAGTGCCTGTAAACCCCTATAGTTTGCCCTAGACTATGGAGTTTTATGTCAAAAATTTAATTATGTTGTTGAAAATTTAACTTACTCTAACAAGTTCGTCTGTCTTACATAAAGATTGAACTATTTGGTTTAAATTTCAATAGGTTTTGTTTAAGGATTATTCTTTTTTATTAAAAAATTTGACTATTTGTTTGGAAATACAACTTTTTATTGTAAATACAACAGTTTAGTCTAAAAAAGAACATTTTGTTTGCTGAAAACTCAACTGGTTGAAAAATTATATTTCTTTTCATAGAAAATAATATTTTCAGATTAAAAAGTCAAATTCACTTTAATTTTTTGAAAAGAATTAACTGCACTATTTTTGTGAAAAGTCACCCAATTTTCCCCCTATTTTAAAAGAAATTTTGACTTGTAAGCTTGGTGCCCTGTCAAGGTTGGTCTGATGATCTATGACGAAGAAAGAAAGGGATGGAAGAAGTCATCAAAACAGCATGACGTAATTTTTGACCGGTCCCTTATAAAGAGCAGGATAATTTTTTAATCAAGCCCCCCCCCCACTGTTCAATGAATAATAATCTAAAAATGCATTGATCTGTTTTTAACTGAACTGAAAATTCGATTTACAATCACTGAATATATATCATACATATATATACAAATCTGAAGTGAACTTTATTTTTTTAAACTGAAAATAAGATTTTACTATCATTTTTTGTCTTTCCTAAAAAATCAATTAAAATCTTTTTTAAATTTAAACAAAACTAAGAGTCATATAAAAATCTAAAAACATCCCCAAATTCATCTCCGAAATATCTCGATGTGTTTTTTTTGTTTAAACGAATTAAAAAAAAATTAAATTACTTTTAATAGTTCTGAAATTTTTATAAACAAAATAATTGAAGGATTCAAAAATTAACAGTATCGATTCATTCCTTTCGAAAATATATCATTCTGGTTAGAATCCAACTTGAATAATTAAAAATTTTAACTAAAAAATAGACTTTAAAGACAAAAATTTATAATTTTTCAATGAAAGGATATTTCATGATAATTTTCAGGATTTTAAAGGGACCTTATAATATTTCAATGGATATACAGGTGTACAACTTTGCTTCCGCGGTTTTTCGATAGATATCGACATTCTGATTCTAGATTCTAGAAATATAGATTCTAGGCTGCAGCGGTAAATGCCGCTTGAAACAGACAGGTCAAGCATTTCATACAGTAAGCTTGGACAGCACCACATTAGTGAATTTTTGTTTGCATCACGAGTGTATTATCGATCGAAGATGTCAGTTTTCGAGCCAAATTCTCGTCATTTGCGGGAAGTGTTGATTTTTTTTCGTTGACGTGGGGGCATGCCCGGGCATTCCCCATGTTTTTCTGTGCTTGGGATTGTCGTAGTGGACCCATTTTTCGTCGCCGGTCACGATGCGATGTAAAAACACCTCTCGATTCTGTCTTTGAAGCAGCTGTTCACAAGCAAAGAAACGGCGTTCAACGTCTCTTGGCAAGTAACGCCTCCAGTTCGGTATCTTCGAAAATGTTCTTTCTTTCACCGCCATGCTGCTCCTCGACATCAAAATTACCGCTCTTCAAGCGTTGAAACCACTCTTAACACGTTCTTTCACTAAGAGCAGCCTCACCGTAAACACTTGAGAGTATTCGGTGAACCTCAGCCGCAGTTTCCTTCAAATGAAAACAGAAAATCAACATTTACCGGAAATGACTTCAGATGCAATCACGAAATCACTAATGTGGTGCTGTCGTTTTGTTCACATATATCCAAGCAAAGTTGTACACCTAAGAATTAAGTCACAAGAATTTAACGATTCCCAATGATTTCAAAGGTTTTAAGGATATTTAAAAAGAGCTCAAGATATTTTCCGTACATTTCGAGAATTGTTGGCGTTTTCAAGGTATTTCACTGAAATGATATTTTATGAAAATTTGCGGTATTTTAAGACACTTTATAATACTTTATTAGGTATATAAGAATTAAATTTTGTAGAAATTGTTGATGTAAGTTGTTGGCTTTAGGGTCAGGAGAATTAAAACTAAATAAGTTGTTTCAAACGTTTCGGCACACAATGGTGGCCCTCATCAATGAGTTTTATTAAATCTGTGAAAAGTACATGATATCTTGTAGGTACGCAGTTTTACATTTAGAAGCATAATACTTTGATTAATATCTCAATAAATTTGTGTACGAAAATTAAAGAATTTTAATTAAAGATTTAAATATAAGTATCCAAAAACTTATTTAGTTTCAATTCTCCTGACCCTAAAGCCAACAACTTACATCAACAATTTCTAAAAAATTTTAGTATCGAGGGTCAATATAATCCCCCAGCGATTATAAGAATTAAGTAACAAGAACTGAGGGATTCCCAACGTTTTTAAAGATTTTAGGATATTTTAAAAGACTCCAAGAAATTTTCGATACATTTACAGAATTTGAAGGGTTTTCAAGGGATTTCAATGAAATGATATTTCATGAACATTTGCAGGATTTTAAAAAATTCCATAATACTTTAATAGATTTATAAGAGTCTAGTCTATGGGGATGAAAAGAAAGGAAATATATTCAGAGTTTACAAGAAAGTTATATAAGGTGGACATTAGGGGTAGATTAGAGGACGTCAGAATATATAGTTAGAGACAAAGCGCAAAGGGATAAATTAAGTACTAGAGCGGGAGAGAGGGCATGGAAATTTGAGACGAAGCTGGAGGAGGGAAAGGGAGAGGAGTTGGCGAGAAAGCGTTTAATGGAGGTAGAAGAGAGGAGAGGGACAGGGAAAGGCAATTATTAGAAAGATGAGGAATGATTGAGGAATACAATAAATAAATAAAATACAATAAATGGTATAAGATGATGAAATAGGAAGGTTTATTAAAGTATTTAGAAAAGCGATGGGGAGGGAGAAGGTGGTGCAGAATACCAAGATTTAGATTGAGAAACGAGATAAGAGAGGAGACGTATTAGGAAACTGAAGATAACAGAAAGTGTAAAATATGTGAATGGAAGGAGGAAACATGGGAGTACATATGGAAAGGATTAGGAGAGGGATGGAAGATGGATTACGAGAAGATTGGATGAAGGAGTTGGAGGGTGCTAGGGGAGGGATTGAGAGTGAATGAAAGAATGCATGTGAACAAATAGCAAATTGGAGGACACAAAAATTAAAAGAAAAAGGGAACGGAAGTCGCCTAGGTTCGAAGCGTAAATATTGTAAGTAATGGATATATAATAGCATAAGTAGACTAAGATGCGTTTGCGTTCTCATTATTTCTCTTTCGCTTGCACTTGTACTCTCGCTTTCGATCCTTAGGGGACACATTATGAATAGAGAAGAAGAATCTAGTCACAAGAATTGAGGGATTTAAAATTATTTCAAAGATTTTAGAGTATTTTAAAACAGTTTTAGATATTTTCTACACATTTTAAAAATTTGAAGCGTTTTCAAGGGATTTTAATGAAACGATGAACATTTGCAGGATTTTAAAGGAACTTTATAATATTTTAATAAATATACCACATTCCACACAATGATACACATTCTTATAATATTTAATAAAACTCACTGATGAAGGCCACCATTGTTTGCCGAAACGTTTGAAACAACTTAATTAGTTTCAATTCACCTGGCCCTAAAGCCAATAACTTACATCAACAGTTTCTACAAAGTTTTCATTCGTAGCAATGAAAATTTGCAGGGTTTTTTAAAGACTTTTCATAATCCTTTAATAGATATATAAGAATTTAGTCACAATGATATAAAAAATATAATACTTGAAAGGATATATAAAAATTTAGTCACAAGAATTCAGGATTCCAAATGATTTCAAAGATTTAAGGATACATTAAAGGAGTTCTGGATGTTTTCCATACAATTCAAGAATTTCAAGCATTGTCAAGGGATTTCTATGAAATGATATTTCATGAACATTTGCAGGATTTTAAAGAGATTTTATAATACTTTTTTATAATCCTACATGATTTTAAACACTTTAGGATATTTAAAAAGAGTTCAAGATATTTTCTATACATTTCGAGGATATGAAGCGTTTTCAAGGAATTTTAGATGGAATGATATTTTTTATGAAAATTTGGAGAATTTTTCGAAACTTCATAATATTTTAATAGATATAAAAGAATCTAGTCAAAAGAATTGAGGGATTCCAAATAAGAGAATTTTAAGCGTTTTCAAAGGATTTCAATGAAAGGATATTTCATGGAAATTTGCAAGATGTAAATGGACCTTATAATAATTATATATATATATATATATATATATATATATATATATATATGACAACCGCAGGATTTCGCCGGGATCGGGTGCTCATCTGAAAATTTGCACCCGATCCCAGCGAAA
>JAAAKG020158867.1:0-29693 GCA_010014905.2 Druon quercuslanigerum | reverse complement strand
ATTTTTCAAATTTCATAGAATTTTACTTATTTCCCTTTAAATCCTTTGAATGCACTCAAACGGATTTTTTAAAATAATATTTACCATTTAATTAATTAATTAATTAATTAATTAATTAATTAATACACCTGGAAATTTTAAAAATTTCATCGAACAATTCAATTTCAAAACAATTCAAATAAAAAATGGGTTTATTCCATCTATAAAAGATTCTATATTCAAAATCATATAAGATTATAGAATTTTGGTTTTAAAATTTTAATGGTCAGGAAAAATGAGAAATTAGCCTGGGAAAAATCATGGAATTTTAAAAACGGGAGTTATTCTGCCACCCTGATAAAAGTTACTGTCAAAAGGTTAAATGTTAAAAATGAAATGAAATTAAAAAACTTTTTTCTCTGATTAAAGAAATGATAAAAATATAATACAACATATTTTAATTGCATATGGAAATTTATAGTTTTTTCGGTTGAATATTGTTCTTTAAATATTAAATCGGGTCACTTCGTTCTGTTTTTATTAATATTATGTGCTGTACTTATTAGAAAATGATACTCAGGTAAGTGCATTTTCAGTATTTTATGTATTTTACTTAATTAAAATGGGTATTAAAACGGATACACCTAATTGTAGTTTTGTATATATTTCCATGACTGATAAATTTACAACGTCGATTTCTGTTGCAGGTAAAACTTTTGTTTCTAACGTAATCTATACTCATTTATATGTTTGATATGTTTATGTTCATTCATATTTTAAAATCAATTTCATTTTAATAAATTTTTTCAGAGTATCAATATGGTACGAATAAATTTTGTATAATTGGAAATTGAAATCTTATTCCTGGTTTCCACGTGGCTATATGTATTTTGAGAATTAACGAACAGAACTAACGGGAGGAAGTGGAATAATCTCAAAAAAAGTGTAAGTACACGTTGAAGTCCATTAATTAAAAAAAATATTAAAATTAATTTTTTATGCTATGAATTTCGTAAAAAAATCGAAATCTTTAAGCCCGGATAGTTTTGAAAATTTCCAATAATGTATCAATTCTTTCTAATTATTCGTCACAAATGATTAATTTAACTTTTCTATACTCTCTTGAATTATACTTGAGCAGAAGAAAATCTTGAGCTGAACAACCATAAAACGATTGCTTTTGACCTTTAATCATAAAAACGCAAATTACTCCTAAGCTGCGATGATAAAATTATTTATATTTCCTTCAAACTTTTCTAATACAATCACTTTTGCAATAATAAAATTTTAAAATAGATTTTAAAATCGTCCAAACTGTTACGACTTTAATTAATATTATGTTTAACTTTTAGGGCTTTCAACTTGCTAGAAGGTGCATGAATTTATAACTTTTTAATTTGAATTAGTTCACTCAATATCTCGATACCAATTTTTAAAAAATCCAATATTTAACTCACAAAAATATAAATTGTGGTATTTGAGTCTTTTTATATAGTTCCTAATTGTAAGTCTCGAAATATTTAATGAAATATGAAATTATTTAATTTTTTGGCTTGAAATATTTTTTATACTTTCAATCAAATTTTGTTGTTTTAAAAAATGTTTTGCAAGATAAATGACGAAATTAGGGGAGACCACCCTATAGTAGATAATGAGCCTACAATGGACAATCTATCATTAAAAATACTAATGTGTGTACAGAAAACTATTAAATTTAATTAATGTGACACTATACTTGTTAATAAATTAAAAGTATAATTACTCATTTAACGTATATTTAGGATTTTAATTAATGCTGGTCTACTACAGGTACATTATCTACTGCCCAGTGATCTTCGTTACGTACAATAAAGAAATTATTTCATCTTGCTTTCCAAAAATTAAATGTGATCACAAAACCCTTAGAAATTAAAAAAAAAAGTTGGAACTTCCAGAACCAAAAACGATCACATATACAAATTTGGTCATATTGGATATTCATACAACAAAATTTTCGCTTGTTTACTTTTTATCTTTCAATGGAGAATTTAATTTTTGACAAAACAGTATTTTAAAACCTTGTTTCCTATTTTAAAAACCAAAATTTAATTTTTAAGTGGGACATAAAAAAAGCTGTATTATTTTTCATACTAAAATATCACAATATTAAAATATCCTACACATCTCATTTTAAAATCGGCGCCATCTTTCCTGAACTACTTGAATCATTCACCGACTTCCTCTGTTTTATCCTTAAAATAACAAAATAAATATTTAAAAACACTTCTCCCTACCATAAAACTTCTTCCCTCATAAAGTATTTTCCACAATTCATTAAAAATTCCTTTCATCAATAAAAGCAATTCAGAAATCAATAATCTCGAAGGTAATAATAATCCATTACATAAGAACCACAGCTGATCAAATCAGCTTCCTATTATTACAAATAAAAATAATTGAAGCCTACGCTAGAAGTCATATTAAAATTCTTTGTTTATTGTAAATATTGATAATTTATTACATTTTACTCAGTTTACTACAAATTAATGTAGGGCCTATTTCAAATGAAATTTTAACACACTGTATGCTGTTCCGAATTCAAAGTGTGAATTTCAAATTTTAAATTTTCCACTGAAAACTTCCCAGAAGGCTTTTTTTCTTTTTGCCGTCTAGAAAATTATCGGAAAACTATTCTGGGCCAGGATATACCGTCCTGACTGCTTTTGTGGCGCTGTCAAGACAAAATTGTTTGTTTTTAATGTATGTATCATTTTTTATACTTTTAAATACGCCGAATAGTTTTGAAAATGTGAAAAAAATATTGATTCAAAAGTTAGAACAATGTTTAGCCCTGATAGGCCAGTCAGCACGCGACTATAGAGACCGAAAAACAGCACCCATTAGGACCCGAAAGTCTGGCCCGGTAATTTTTTGCGTGGGTTCTATAATCTACTATATTAGAATGTGGGTATGTCCAAAATGTAAATACTTTTTCTTTTATGATATAGTTATAGTTATTATCAATTGAAATGTTGTATTTTTGAATTATTTCCAAAGTTTATTTTATTGTTAAAATATAAATATGATTAAAATTATTAAAATGTTGACACTTTCTGAATGATTTTTAATTTGAAAAGAAGGCAAATTTTTAAAAGTATGATACTGCAAGGTAAAAAATGTAAGGAAATAATGGGTTGATTCCCTTTATATTTGCAGGATGATAGCAGGTCAGAAAGAACTTGAAAAGCAGACAAAAGTCTGGGATTTTGAAAATAAAATTGGAAAAGTCAGGAAATTTTAAAGATTCCAAAATTTATATTAATACATTTCAATAATTAAAAGGGATTTTAAAGGATTTTAAATGTTATAGGGTATTTTTTATCAATTCCATGGAAATTTTCATATATTAAAATAATTTGAAGAGATTTCAACGAACTTTAAAGATTTCAGGGGATTTTAAATGATTCTAAAGAATTTTTAATGGATTTCCATAATTTAAAGGAATTTCAAAGGATTTTAAACATTTTAGGCAACTTGGGTCGGAGCAGTGTTGCGAAATAAACCTGTTATTTAAATAAATAACACGAGAATTCTAGATCAATCTAAAAATTCTATAACCCCTTCCTCACACTACTCTCTTCCCCACCGAGTGCGTCACGCCTACCCCGAAAGGGAAACGGCTTAATGTTGCAATAATAATAAAAGATTCCAAGGAATTTTATAAGATTTCCAAAGATTCAATAATTTTAAGGTATTTTAAAGGCTCTCAAGGTATTTTAACCAATTCAACAGATATCAAATTTCATAGTATTTCACGGGAATTTAAAATATTTCGATGGAATTCAAAGAATTTATTCACAAGAGTGAGGTATATCGTAGGATATCAAATATTTGAAGAGATTTTCAAAATTCTTTTGTAAATATTTTTAAATTCACTAGGAATTCCTATTGATTTTCCCTAAATTCTTTTCAATTCTTCCGGGGTTTCTTGATTTTTTTATGCACATGAATTCTTTTAAATTCTCTCAATTCTATACAATGAATTTTTGAATATTTGTTGTTTAATTCATCTTGATGTCTTTTTAAACTCAACTTGAATGCTTAGAAATTTCGTCTAATGATTTTAAATTCCCTTAAATTCTCATAAACTCATTCCAAACTCACTGAATCCATGCATTTTTTCATATTTTTTCAATTCACTTGAATTTTGTTTAATTTCATCTAAAATTTTTATGAATTTTATCGAATTCTTCTGACTTACCTTAACATACTCTCGATTCAATCCAGTTTGACTGAAATCAATATAGAATTTTTTATTTCAACAATTTTTTTAAAATTAATTTGAAATGTTTTGAACTCAACTTGAACTATTTTGAACTCATATCAATCCACTTCTTTCAAATTCTTTGAAATTGAAAAGAACTTTAGTGACGTTATTAATGCATATTAATGACATTTAGCTTTAGAAAGTTGTCCATTTGGATTACTTTTTCCGAGTAAATGGGCCACTTGTTTTTCAAGCGAATTTATCAATTTGAATGTTAAATTGTTTTATTTAATTTGTAAATGTTTCGATGAAAAAAATGTTGCAAAGTTAGAAGTTTTCTCTTTAAATACTGATGGTTAGGGAAAACAAAAAGCTAGCCAGACGAAAAGTAGGAAATTTTGAAAATTAAATTCATTGTTCACATTGTATTTACTACGATAATTATTATTCCTTTAATTTTTTATCAATACTTTTTAGGAATTGAGGGAACGGGGTGTAGCAAAAGTGTATATAGTTCTAAATCATATTCTGAATTACACCTATAAATTACTCAACAAGCAAAAACAAAGTCCTGATAAAGGACAGACTATTACATATTTTTTTTCTTAATCAATTCTTCATTAATTCTTGAGTATGCCCACTCAAAAAATAAAGCTTTTCTCATCTTAGTCAAATTTGGGCAATGTGTTGCGCCGTTGGTTAGAAATTTATGCGAAATTTTTGTTTAATTGAATAATTATTATTTACCTAGGAGGAAATTAGGCGATTTTTGAATTTTTTAATGGTGATAAAAAACCGTTCAGTACAGTTTCGATAGGGGTTCCCCGCCAGTTCCATTGGTCATAACGTATATAGGGGCTCTGCAGCGCCGTGTCACGCCACGCCGACGCCGCCGCTGATTTTTACTCGGCGCGCCGGCGTGACGCCTTTATTAATTTTCGGCGGCGTCTGTCGGCGGCGCCATTATTTAAAGACAACTTAAAACTGAAGTTGGCTGCACATAAATGTTCGGAGATGTGCAAACTAAATTTTACCATGTTCTTCTTGGTCTCTAAGGTTTAATTATAGATTATATATTATTTATTTACTGACATGAAGAATCTATAAGAACCTATTGAATTTCTAAGCGATTTTATTGTACCTTTTATTGAGAGGTATATACAAAGAAATAAATGAAAAAAATACTATTTTAGAAGCATACGCCGATATTAACGCCGCCATGCCGCCGTCGAGAATTGAGAAGGGCGTCATGCCGGCGCGCCGCCGAAAAAGTATATCCTAAATGCCGCCGACGGTGCAAACCTCTATCGTAAGGGTTGTTTGAAAAAATAAATATTTGATCTTCAATAAGAAATGTAACAAACAGATTTGACTATTTTGGAAAAAGGCATATTTTTTTTTTTATTTTTTATCTCAAACGAAAGCATATATTTTAAATTATATTTTCTTTCTTAGAAGAACGCTTTTTGACATTGTTGTTAAGGAAGAAAGAAAGTTTGGGGTTTCACTTGAATACATTTTTAAAATAAAAATAATCGTTTAGAACATCGGCTGGTGTACGCAAGCATCCTTGGGTATACCAAAGCTCATAAAACAATTTTCCGTTGATTGAACACTGAATTTCACTTTCTTATCTTAAGGTGCTTAGAAAAACTTCCAAGCTTTCTTTCGAGCCTAAACATTTTTTTAATGTCCTTCTAGGAGAAAAGACAAATTTATTCTTAACCTTTATTTCTGAGTTTCAAATATTTAATAATCCAAAAACTTGTCACAAAATTGTAGTGCAACATTTTTTCTTTATTGCAGTTACAAGAGTGAAGAATCGCGAAAACAGATGGCCTATTTTTGAAAACCACTCATCGCTTCGTTTCATAAATAAAAAATAGATATTTCACTTTTTACCATTAAAGTTTGTTAAACGGAAAAAATTTCTGTTGCATTTTTAAAAACTTCCTCTTTAAATTGAACAAAGAAAAAATATCCCTTTTTACAAAAAATTAGAATTTTTTTGCGTTTCATGTTTTGAAGGTGGACTTTTTTTCAAATGCTTATGGCTCCTATAATCAATGATAAGCGTAAAATACCTATCAAAGCTTTACTGAAGAACATTTTTATTATGGCTATTAGAAGCGTCCAAAATTGTCAAAATATAAGATATCCACGCAACTCCCAAAATCCCACCAACAAATTTCTTTCTAAGGTTGAAAATGTAAAGTTTCACAATATAGTCAATTGAAGTTGAAATGATTTAAAATCCTAAAATTTCAAGTGAAAATATTGCATTTCCAACTAAGTAGATTCAATTTTTAATAAAAAAAGACGAATTGTCAACCAAATTTCCGAATTTATAATAAAATAGTTACATTCTCAGCCGAGGAGATGATATTTCAACTAAAATTATAAATTTTCAATAAAAAAAACAATACATAACTTCTGTTAGCTGCGAAATTAAATTTCCAACTAAAGAGACGGAATTCTAAATAAAAAACGTAATAATTGATATCTAAACTAAACAAAATTTTGTTTCAAGTCAAAAACAGTTGAATTCAACCAAAAAGACGAATTTTCAACAAAAAGTTGAATCCTCAACCAAAGCAGATTAATTTTCAAATTTGTAGATTTGCATCACCTTTTTATCCATTTCAATCAGTAACTAAATTATATCAGTCACTCATTGAAATTACTAAATTTTTTAACTTATTCAAACTTAAAGAGAACCAAACAGTTGCCTTTTTTTATTTTATACAAACCAATCGAATTTTTTACGCGAAAATATGAATTTAAAAAAAAAACGTAAATTTTCAACAAACAAGTTACATTTTCGACCAAAGAGATCATTTTTCAGCATTCTACCTCGTGAAGCTTTTTCTATAATAAGTATATGAAAAAAATCATTAGGCCGTCTTTTAAAATAACTCGATATTTGTTGTTTTTTGATCAATTAAATTTTTTGTGTGAAAATGAGCAAATAATAAATCACGATTTCTGTATTAAAAAACTTTGTATTTTGTGTCACAAAGAAATTACCACGTGATTAATATTGATTGAGTTTTTGTTCTGTTTTAGATTTTGAAAAATGTATGAAAAAAATAATTTTTACACGTTTCTGGAACATTTAACGTGAAAGTTCTGGAAAGCAGAAAGAAATTAATAAATTTCCGAACTAATAAAACACAATATAATTTTCTAGCCGAGAGGTGAATTTATTACTCTTGCAATCTGGCCTGCACTCTCTGCAATCACGTGTAATCTCATGCAATTGTTTACAATGTATGCCTTGCCATCTCCATGGATTTAAAGGAATTTCGAAACAATTCAAGAATTTGTATAGCATTTTTACTTTTTTCAAAGATTCCCAGGGATTTCAAGGATTTTTTTTTAGTATTTTCGAATATTTCAAGAGCTTTCTAGAAAAATTCGGAATATACCTGAAATTTAATTTAATTTCAAGGGATTTTTAGTGGTTCCACAGATTTCAAGAGATTTTAAGACATTTTTCGAGGAATTTCACCAAATCTAAAGGATTTGATTAGATCTCCAAGAATTTGTAGGGGCTTTAATGATTTCTGGAGTTTTTAGCGTTATTTCTATTTTTTCTAATTACATTTTATTTCTAGGATTTATTTCTAAGGCCTCCAGTCCATGCACCAGAAGGATTGGATCTCAGAATGGTCGGAATGAAGCGTTGACCAATCAGAAATTTTCCCCGGAAACAGTGTCGTTCTCGAGCCGAAATTGGCCGCACATGAAATTTACTATAGTGCGTGTTACATGTGTTGTGAGTTTGTTTTTTGTTTACAGTGAGCAGTGTTGGTAAATGAAGGGAACCTGATGTAAGTATAAAATTTACGAAAAGCGTTATAGAATTTTTGTTTGCCTTTTTTAAATGAAAATTTATAATGCATACACGCTCATATTTTGATAAATGTTTCATTGGTGAAAATTAAATAATTTTTAATATTTGTCTGAATGTAAAAAGAGAGAATAATTTTTTTTTTTCATTTTAAGTTATATTTTGTATGGTTCCACTTTAAAATAGTTGCAATAGATATTCGTGACATGCATAAAATTTGAAATTTTGATAAAAAAATTATAATAATTTTTGAGGTATACGTATAGTACTTATCGTATTTTGAATAGATGTGTATACTAAGTTTGTCCAAAAGGCGTTCCGTTCATTTCCAAAGTTTTCAACACATGCACCGGATGACTGTAACCCGGAACGACCAGAACACCAATCCCAGATCATCTTTGACAAGAAGGAAATTTTCGGCTTGTCGAAGGTGCTATGCGATTTTTGTTCCGCTCATTCCGTTGCATGTGTTTGACAACTTTGAAAATACACGGAACTCCTTTTGGACGAACTTACTACACTATTTAAAATACGATAAATACTAAGTATACCTGCAAAATTATTATAAATTTTTTATCAAAATTTCAAATTGTATGCATGTCACGAATATCTATTGCAACTATTTTCACGTGGAACTATACAAAATATAACTAAAAATGAAAAAAAAAATTATTCTCTCTTTTTAAATTCATACAAATATTAAAAATGACTTAAATTTCACAAATAAAAGATTTATCAAGATATGAGCCGGTGTATGCGTTATAAATTTTCATATAAAAAACGCAAACAAATTCTATAACGCTGTACGTAAATTTTATACTTATATCATGTTCCCTTAATTCACCAACAATGCTCATAGTGTTATTAATTTGTTTTAGTTTTTATTGACTCAATCGGTAAACACTGAACACAGCTGTAAACAAAAAACAAAGTCACAATACACCTAACACGTACTATAGTAAATTTTATTTGCGGCCAACTTCGGCTGGAGAACGACACTGTTTCCGCGGAAAATTTCTGATTGGTCAACGCTTCATTCCGGCCATTCTGAGATTCGATCGTTCTCGTGCATGGACTGGAGGCCTAAAAGAATTTCAACATTTCAAGCAGAGAAGATTATACGTTTATAGGATCTCTAATTATTTTCAATGATTGGGAGATTTTTCAACTTTCACTGGATCTTAACAGATTTTAACATATTTTAAGTTTCAGAGATTTTGAAGATATCAAAAGAATTTGCAGATTCCTGTTGTATAAAGTCTATTACTCTACTCACTACTATCCTATTATTGATAGTAAATAATATAAATAATCAGTGATAAAAACGTTAAATCTTTTTCTTCAAACATAATATCTGGTCCCCTCAATGGCGTTAAGAAAGTTCGTATACAGATGAATTAAAGTAAAATAAATTATCTTAAAAATTTAGAAGAAAAAAACCAATTTGAGCTCCTTAACAACAGAAATTTATAGCCTTTATCGCAGGCTATTAAATCTTATTATGTATGTTTTAAATCAGCAAATATTTCACAGTAAAGGTTTAAAACCATCACTTAGAGAAAGTTTATAAATTATTTTTTGTTACTTTATATATTTATAATGTACTAATAGAGTAAATGAGTTTTAGCATGAAATTATTAAATGAGAAATTTATTGGATTGTTACACTGAAACAAAACAGTTACCGTAATCGATTAGTTATTCAATTTGTAAAAAGAATTCCACAAAAAGCAGCATGGAATAAAAGACTAGAACTTCTACTCTATAACAGCTAAAATCTATTTTTGTTTGATTTTAAGATAATTTAATCGAGTTTAATTCATATTGATACAGCCTTCATGCAAGATGTATATAGGAAACAATATATTACGCGAAAAGTAAAAGGCTAAACGTTTTTTAAACTAAAAAATATCTTTAGTACGCCATAATACCTTAACTATTTCTACTCAATCATTCTTTCTTTTAAAGATTGTTCGGAAATTCGTGAAATTTTTTCTGCTGTTTAGAGCATTGACGTAAGATGCATCGCAAACGATGAATAAACAAAAATTATGTGTCATGAATTTTTCAAAATCTAAAAGGGAGCGGAACTTTTTCTGGACGCAAAATTAAAGGCTTTTAGCAGGGAAAACTTAACGCGGTACTTGTTCCTTTCGAAAAAAAATATTTACAGAAATATATTTGTTTTACATCAACAAAATTATTATATTAAAACTAGAATATGCTACCGTCAGTAGTGAAATGTTTTGTTTAACTTACAGAAATATCTATTATAATTAATTTCACTTTGCAAGATTTGATTAATTTCAACCTAAGCTATTTGGGGTTTAAATGAAACTTTAAATGTAAAATAATTTTTCGTTGAATCTATACAAATTAAATATTTTTGGAATTAACTATAAATGCGATTGTCTTTCTGTCCATACTTAAGATTTTATAGTTTAAATTTGAATAACGAGTGTCATTATGTTAGACATATTATAACAATTATTGTTGAAGTTATAAAAATTAGAACTAACCTCTATTTCCTGACAGTCAGGTGGAAAATGTCATTAGATTAGACAGTTTTTACATATTGCAGATTTAGCAATTTCAGAATTATCAATTCTAGATGTATTTTTTTTTAAATATAAGCAATCAATAATTAAAGATTTAAAATTCGAAAATAAAAATGTATGGACGCGAACTCACGCTTCGCGCGCGTGCAGTTCATTTAAATGGTTTATTTTTTAGAGAAATTTAAATAACTTTATATTTACGGATTTTAAAATAATTTCTACAACTCGTAAAATTTTAAGTTATTTTAAAAGACGCCAAAGAATTTCAAGAGATAATTTGTTTCAAATATTTTGAGAACTCTAAATATTTCAAAAATAGTTATTATGGGGTTTTAAATAGTTTTTTTTTAATATAATAACATAAAAAATCCAACGATGCGGACACGCTGCTCGCGCGCGTTTTAACAGTTTAAAACTTTTCAGTTTCTTATATAAAACGATTGTTTAATATTTTCTCTCGATTAATTAAAATTTTTAATTTCTTGTCAGCAAATTATACGGAAGTAAATAACCTTAGACGGAAAAAGCTAAAAAAAAACTTTTTTTTGGTAATATAATATTTTTTTCAAATGTGGTAAAATGAAATTTTGTTATTTTGTACCTAAAGTTTCAAAAAAAGTTTTTTGTTTTTTTTATATTTGATATTCAAAAAAAATATTGGTTTAAGTTGAAAAAAATGTTTTTTCTATTTTCTACGGAGCTTGAAACATAGGCCATTTTTACACAAGATGCGTAAAATTCCGCTTACACAGGATCCCTACAAAATTAAAAAAATATATATATTTGAAACTTAAAAATATGTACGTGATTCTTTTATCAGTTTATTATATAATTGTATAATAATAAGGATAACTGGGACAGGGGCTATTTTTTACAAATATTTCTGTATGAATAGCCGCATTTTTTTGGTACGTGTAGATACTCCCATAAAAAAGTTACAAACATTTGTTTTTGCAAATTTAGGTACAAGTTAAAAAAGTGCATATTTCGTCATTTTTTGAAATATTGCATTTCAGCGAAAAAAAATTGTTTCTTGTTTTTCGTTAAGGTTATTCACTTTCCATAATGCTTTTACTCAGCGTTTAAAAAAACCGCTGTAATCGCCGCCATGTTATACTACGCTAAGCAAAACACTAAACATCCGTGTGCGGTGCAAAGCAGAAGACAAACTCTGCAAAACTTCGAGCGAGCGCCTATCGCTATGTGTTTGCATAGTAACATCTTCGAAAATCTCTTGTCGCTGTTCTCAACTGTCCTCTACTCTTCCTCTTTGTTTTGACAATCCTCAAAACACAACTCGGAGTCAGATGCCCTAAGAGTCCCTCAGTCCGGGCAGGTTAAAAGCCGTGTTCGCAGTTCGCTCGCGCGTACAAGAATCACGTGGTGGCAGTGGTGGCCACCCACGTTTGTGGGTAAACAAGGAACCAAAGAGGACAGAAAATATTTGAGCGTGTGCGGGGAGCGGTAGGAGTCGGGCGAGTATACACGTTCGTCGTCGTCTCAGTCGTTGTGCTTGTGACTTTTGGTGCCGTCGCCTCGTCAAGGAGGGCCGGCCATATTCGCGCCGTGTTGTGTGTGAGTGCAGAAAACACAGGAAAAAGGCAAAAAGGGCTCTGGCTCTCTTCCGTCTCGTGCTCGACCACGATGTCCACGTACTCTCGAACCCAGGAAAGCGACGCGTGGGCCCTTCTGGCCCTCAAATCTGCGCCGGCAAGTCCCACGAAGATGCAATTCCATCACCAAGATGCACCGATTGCAAGACTCGAGGGCCGCGAATTCGAGTACATGGTGCGTCAGCGGCGAATAACCATCGGACGTAACAGCAGTAAGGGCCAAGTGGATGTCAATGTGGGCCATTCTAATTTCATCTCCAGGCGCCACCTCGAGGTCTACTACGACCATCCTTACTTTTTCATGACCTGCAACGGAAAAAACGGGGTCTTCGTGGATGGGGTTTTCCAGCGCAAGGGTGCACCCGCTTTTCAACTGCCAAAGACGTGAGTCTCCCCCACCCCACTGATTCCCCCCGGCCACCTTTTCACCTTTACACCTCATGGTCGACCTACTTCCTTTTGCGAATTTTCCCATTTTCTTATTCCTTTCCTTATTTTCATAAGTTGGGATGTTGTCAAGATTTTTTGTTTTGTTTTCTTTTCGAGAGTTTTTCAACGCAGAGAAAGGTTTTGTAATGGGTGATGATAGGTGGTTACTTGTGAGATACCCGGTATCTGTGACTTGAAAATGTTATGGTCAGATTGCACAAAATGACTTAAGGACTGCCGAGGATTACGTCCGTGAACTTTATTGAACGTTTTTGGATGGGAATTAATAGCCACTGTTGTGGTGGCTTGTTTTTCCAAATATTATGATCAGTTGAATTTAATTCTGTCAAAAGAAAAACAAAATAAGCGAATTTTTAGTTGTTTGTTTTTTTTTATCGAGTAACCATTTGTTTGGATCATATTTTTATTTTAATTAACCTACTTTTTTATCACACAGCATTTTTTCAGATGTAGCTAAATTTAGTTGGACAGTGATAATTATCGTGCAAATTGAAGCTTGTTTGGCCCACTAGATAAATATTTGGACTGGACATCGTTTTGCGTCATTTTTTAAAAATTTCGAATTCTCATATTAGCTCATGATTTTGGGATCTTTAGATTAACGATTTTGATTCTAGATTAACGGAAGATGTAGATTTTAACTTTTAGCATTTTTAAGAACAAAGTTTCTATATTTGTCCACGTTGTTTTGAGGTTAGGATGCTTGGAATACAAGCAAAGCGCAAGCATGTAGAAAGTTGGGGATTTTTGTTGAAATTAGTCAATCCGTCGCTTAATTTATGTAAATTAATCAGTTATGAACATTATTGAATGTTCATTGTTGTCAACAAAGAATAATACTGCGAGATTCAGGCTTTGTTGATAACAAGGTATACAACGTGGGTAGAGTTGTATATACACGTGTTCAGTTGTTGTGAAAACAAAATTAAACAGTTCATATTTTTATTTTCATGAAGAAAAAGAAAAAGTTATCTAACTGAATCTAAAATGATGAAAAGTATTTAAAATTGTATAATTTACAAATGAAAGCCCTTAGAATTAAAATTATGGAATTTTCCGTAAAACTCTACTGAACAATAGCGCTAGGGCTAGTATTTCGGAGTTTTTCGTAATGTTAGTCCTGACCGAGCTGAGGAAAATTTCATAATGGTAAACATTTCATAAAATTTTAAATCGTTAACAATGTTATGGTTTCAAAAAAATGTTCCACATTGAACAATTTTGTTTTGAATCCTTCAATATTCTACAGTTTATAGAATATATATTTGCAATTTTAAACTAGAGACTGTAAAATAGAATAATTTAAGATTGAGACTTAATAAATTACACCATTCAAAATTGATAACTTGTGAAACATTCAGAACCTGTTACTCCAAAATATTATTGTCAGATTGCGTAGTATGACTTTAGAACTTTTGAAAGTTGTTTGTATGTTACTGGAATTTTTTAGACGGGAATGCATTATTATTTTTAATTGATTTTTAAAATTATGTTGCCATTAATTAAAATTGAATCCGAATTCATAGAACGAAAATGGCGAATTTGTTCTGCATTTTTCTAATGGAAGAATTCTTTTTTTTTTTTATTTAAAATGAACTACATTTTGTATTATCAAAATAGCATTTTTTTATTTTCTTCTTTTTAAACAAAACCTTTGGACTGGTGCATATAAATGTTTTACGTTTTGCAGCATTGATTGATTTTTCATGATTTTGTATTAATTATGAATTCTTATACGATTTCATCATTTTGGAAACTTGATGTTTATTACTTTGATTCTGGTGTAAAGTAGAATTTATATTATAGATTTAGTGCATCAAATATTTGGCATTTAAAATATTTCCCACGTTGTTTTGAGGTTAGGATGGTTGGAACTGCGAAGCATCTCGAGGCAAAGTCACGCATTTTCCTTGATCAATAAAGAAGGTAGAGAGTTCGGGATTTTTAAGAAAATTAGTAATTCTGTTTCTGTCTTCAAATAGGTAAATTAATTAATCTTTGAAATGGGTAAATTGACAGAAATTAAACAAGATCATAATTATCAACAAACACAACAGTGGCTAGATTTAATTTTTGTTGATATTATACAATGTGCAGGCCCAAATTTGTTTGGCGGATATCTATCTATGAATGGTTTACGTCATAAAGCATTTTTTTCTTGCGCTTAGACAATCTTAGATTTGAAAATTATTTTCATATTTCAGATGAGTGCATTATTTTGCTTTTTGAGAATATTAAAATGTATGGGATTACATTTTTTAAACAAAGTATCTGATTTTTGCCCACGTTTTTTGAGGTTAGGATGCTGAAACTTAAGACGAGAATAAAATTTCATTAATCATCTCCTTTCTTTGAATTAATCTTATGAAAAATATTGACAATTGATGGTGTTTACTATCATTAAATTTTGTTTGCACGATTGATGACGTATGAAATGTATACAGCACTCGTGAAATTTGTATCTATTGACATTTAAGATCATCTGGTAATTCAAACAAATGCATTATTTATCATAAATTTACTTTAATAAAGAAAATTATTTTATTAATGTCAAAAATCCTAACTTTCTCTTGTTCAAAGTATTCTAATGTAAATATTTCAAAAATGTTTCAACAAGCTTCAATTGTTCAACTAAATTAAAATTTTAAATTGAAAGATGCCGATTACAATGATAATATCTTTACAACTGTTTTGGACATTTTTGAAACCCATTTTATGATTTTTTATTTGACATATATGATTATATCTATCTTATTAAATGGGTAGAGTCTGCTCATACCAAAAAAAATCCTGCTTTTCGTAGTAAAATTTCAGTGCGAATAGTCTTCTTTTTCAGGTCCCGTTATTCGCACCGAAATTGCGGTATGTGGAGACGCCCTCTTTTGATATAATTAAATTATTCCAAGTATTAAAAGTCCCATAAATCTAAATAGCACAGGATTGTTTCAAAATCTAATATTCTAATGAGATAATAAATGTGCGTCAGAACATCATTACGACATATTGGTTGATACATATATTCACTTCAGTTTGATGTATGATCTGAGGGAGTGCTATCTAAGATGAATTACACTTTCTTTTTCTTGTATTTACTTTTTATCGACCGAAGGGTACGATTGTCTTCAAAAACAAAACATTGCCAGGGTGTAAACCCTATCTGGAACTAAATCTAAGACTTCGCATACAAATCATTTGAAAGATTATAAAATTTTGCGTCGAATTCGCCTAGTTTGAAGTTATTTTAATGTACGAATGAAAAAATATTTAGCTTCAAAGTGTAAGATTTTTTTAGCAAAATGAATATTCTGAAATATTTAGTTCAACTTGCCAAAGCTAGAAGTGTTCCTAAACATTTAGAAAAATCATAAAATCAAGAAAAACCCCTTCTTTAAGTCAAACTAAGAAGATCATTAACTATTATGTAATGGCTGAGTATTTATAAAAAATGTTGATTCGTGCAATAGAAATTTTTGGAAGTCAAGTGCGATATTCGTCGTTAATTATACAATGAAATATAAAGAAATCTAAAGTTGCACCTAATAAAAAAATGAAAGTTAACGATGAAACTCTTACCTTTGGCTCCCCAAAATGTCTATTTCACAAGTAAGTATGTTTTAGAAGTACTCAGCAATTGCATCATATTTAATCGCATGCTAGGTTTAAATTTAAAGAGTAGGATTTCCTCTTGATTTTATGATTTTTCCCTATTTTTAGGAATACGTATCTAGATGTGTCAGAGATTAAATCATGATTTTGAAATTTTCATTTTGTTAAACAAACAAATTTTGACTTTAATGCTAAATATTTTTTTATTCGTTCATTAAAATAACTTCTTTCTGAGCCAATTCGACGCGAAATTTTATAATCTTTCAAATGATTCTGATTATAAATTCACAGATTCCGTTTCTGCAGGGATAATCGGCTTTTGAGTAAAGAAACATTGAAAAAAATGTACCAAAACTTTCTGCCGGTAGTGTACGTGGAAAACCTGAAATTTATTTGTTTGCAATTTTTGTATCTCTCTTTACTGAAAAATCTTTCTTAGTTGAAAACTCAACTCACGTTGAAAATCGTCTTGAGGGTTAAATTCAACTGTTTTTGATTGAAAATTAAAATCTTTTTTATTAACCATCAACTACGACATTTTTGTTTCAATATTCATCTTTTTTGGAATGAAAATTTAATTAATCGGTTGAAAGCTAAGCTCATTTCGTAAAAATTAATTTCTTTGGATGAAGAATCATATTTTTAATTATTGAAAATGCATCTCTGCTTTAAAAATGGAATAAAACTTTTTACTATTTTGTTGGACATATTGTTTTTGATTGACAATTCATCTTTATAAACTAAAAATGTAACTATTCCAGTTGAATATTCCATCACTTCATTGATAAATTCATCTATTTGTTTGAACATAAATTATTTTAACTTGAAATTCAACTGTTTAATTTTTGGTTAAAAAATTATCTTTCGAGGTGAAAATTCGTATTTTTTAGTGAAATTAATCTTGTGGTTGAAAATGGTCTTTTGGTTTACAATTCAACTATTGCAGTTAAAGATTCATCATTTTAGTTGAAAATTCATAACTTTGTTTGAAAATTTAACTATTCCATTTTTGGTTTAAGGTTGATGTTTTTAAATTAAAAATTCAAGTATTCCAGTTAAATATCCAACATCTTAGTTAGAAACTCATATTTTTGGTCGAAAATAAATCTACTCGATTAAAGATTAACGATTTTAGTTGACTCATATTTGGTTAAATTTTTTTGTTTAAAATTCTTTAAACTAAAAATTCAACTGTTGCATTTTTTGTTGGAAGCTGATCTTTTTTAGTTAACAATGCAACTATTTGATTGAAAGTGATTTTTTAAATTGAAAATTCAACTATTTGGTTGACAATTCCTGTATTTTGTTTAAAAACCCTCTTTTTTGCAGAAAATTAATCTTGTTTAAAAACTCATCGTTTGAAAACCTAGGTTGAATTTTTTTTAGTGAAAAATACATTTTTCTAACTAAAGTTTTTAATATTCTATTTTTGGTGGTAATCTAAGGCCTGGGAAACTGGAATTACATTGTCATGTCGGTGTGGGAACTATGTCATAATTTAGTGCTAATTTAGGCTGCAGAAAAAAATGTATGGCCGGTAATTTTGGTCAAAAAGAATTTTTTGTCAAAAAATGCTAACTGCAGCTGAAGCCATAACTCCGGTATGCGAAATATGATAACTATTAGTAACATCAAATTCCCCTTTGCGTTCGAATGTAGTGTTATCAAACTTCGGTCATTTAAATATTGAGAACTTAAAGCACGTATTAATTGTCCTTAAATATTAATAAACATTAAAATAATTTTTATAGCAGTTCTAGATATTGTCGTCATATCATGTTCATTATTTATTTGGACGATGTCAAGCTTCTTTATCTTTAGCATTAGTGCATGTTTTGAACCAAAATTACTGTGCACAAAATTTTTGTCTGCAGTCTAAATTATCACGAAGTTATGGCATAATACAAGGTTCTGGGACCTTGAAAACTAATCTTTTTTGGTTCAACATTAAACTATTTGGTTGAAAATTTATAGTTGCTTTAGTTGAAAATCAAACTATTTGGTTAAGAATGCATATATTTGATTGATAAATCATTATTTTTTGTAGAAAATTGAACTTCGTTGTTGAAATTTCATCTATTTGGTTAAAAATGTATCCGTCTTTATTGAAAATACAATATTTTTCTGGAAAAGTTAGGAATTTGAAGCGGTTTAATGTGAATTAAAGGTGGTACCCACAATAATTTTATCTAAATATGCCGTGCATTGTAGGTGTTAGAAGACAATATAAAAATTTGTTTGAATTTTTAATATGAAACATATTATTTTAAACTTGGAAATATGGAATTTCCCGGGAATTTCTGTAGAATTTGAGTAGACTCCCGAATTGCCTAACACAATAGCACTTAACTTAAAAAAACTATTGGTCAAAATTAAGACTCTTGTGATAAATATAAACACATAAGAAGGCATTTTTGGACAAAATGCGAAGAATGACTTGAAGCCGTTAAAAAATGAATTTCGGGAAATGGGTCTTTACTGATTTGTCTTTCCATGTTTTCGTATTTGTTTCACAAGAATCGGCAATATTTCAATTTAATAACAACGTGATTCATTTATTTCTTAAAATTACTGAATTTATCTCGACGTTTCCTCTTTATTTTTTGAACTTTATATTTAAGTGAGTTTTCAGATAAGAAGTTATTATTGTGTACTGATATGCTATTTCGATTATATGTCCGTTCGAATTTGGTTAGAATCAGAAGGAAGTGAATTTATGTTAGTAACCAATATCCCTTTAAAGTTTACTATCAATATAAAATGGAAACAAACATTATCCTTCGTCATAATATTATCGTTCTGTCATTGTCAGATTACGCCTATAGCGTATATCCATTGGTTTGCTTTTCCTTTCGCGGCTTAGCTGCTTCAAGGCAACTAGTAATACGTATGAATTAGGTATCGAGCAATTTTTCAGTGGAGTTTATTCTAAAAGACAAAGATTCTCAAACAATAATTCTTTCCACTGTACAGCACTGTCAATTCATTATTTGCGATTTTAGTATTTCCAATTGAAAGTATGTCCTAACATTGTAATCAATTATTCCCTTATCAGTATCTTTGCATTTAATTTCCAAAGGCATATCACCCTAATAAATTATGATAAACAAAACATTCTGGTTCGTATCAAGATGTTCTAAATTCAAGACTTTAAGACTTACGTGCACGTCTTTTTTTATTTCTTACTTAACTAATTGTTGTCATATCAAGAGAATTTTAACCAGCGTTTACGTTAGTTCGTCTGTAATTTTCATTTTCCAGTTTGAATATTTAAATCAGAATAATGAAGCATCTCTAAAGAAAATTAATTTTCAGCAAGTTAAATTACATACATTGAAACAGATTAGGCTTTTATACCACTTTGGGTGTATTTCTGCTTTTGGAAAAAATTACCCTTCATGCATATTGTATAAAGCATGTGTGAAGCTAAACTTTCCATAAACTCTTAAATATGTCTTGTGATGGAAGTTTTTGACTTGTTATCATAAAAAAGGGGAAATTAAATCGAAGTGGGGTAATCCGTATGAGAATCGTTAAAGATAACAAACTTTTGACTTAAATATTTAAAGTAACTTGCAAATCTCTTAGAAAAGAACATGTTATCGTGATGTGAGGTTTTAATTCCTTAGTAGCCTTGCTATCAAGAGGACATCCGCCACCTAATCAATATTTGTGGTTTATAGCATTGTAGTCTCTACACTCAAGCTACTATTAATATCTCTATCTTCTATATAATCCTCACATTATCTTCCTTTAGTTCATTTCATATTTACAACTGCAAAATGAAGGCGATGGTTTTTCATTGATCCGTTATCGTCGTAGGTCCACTATGGTCATAGGTCACGGAAAACCTGGAAATCAGGGACCATTCAGGAATTAAAAAAAAAACTTGCAAAAGACAGAGAAGGTCTATAAGGTGTATTTTAAATAAATGTCAAGAATAATAAATTTAAAGTTTTTAAATTTGAATTTGAAATAGCTTTATTCAGTTTATAAAGGATTCTATGTTAAAAATGCTACAAAATTAAGATTCTGGTATTTGAATATTAGTGGTTACGGAAAATGAAAAATTGGACAGGAAAAATTAAGGAATTTTGAACATGAAGCTTTGCGGCCACCCTGATGCAATACTATTCTTTTTAGTAATTTATTGGCCTTTTATTTCTATTTCTTTTCGTTTGCACCCAATTTCTCCTGACGATTATATTTTTGGTAAAATATGTTACTGTTTGGTTAAAAGTTCATCAGTTTTGTTAAAAAGTTATGCTTTTTGGTTGAACATGTAACTTTTTTGTTGAAAAATTGGCCTCTTTGTTTGAAAATTCGTATTTTGGTGTTGAAAACTCAACATGCATCTTGTTTGTTGAAAATTGAACTGTTATTTTTTTAATTTATCTTTTTCGTTCAAAATTTACCTTTTTTAGTCGAGCTTTCACCTTTTTTGAATAAAAAAGGAACTGTTTCGTTTAAAATTAATATTTTTTTGATAAAACTTGAAGTACTTGGTTGAAAGTTAAACCACTTAGGGTAATAGCACCAATTTTTGGCACCTTAGCCCTATTATTGGCATGCCAAAAACCGAATTGACTTTTTTTTATTTTGGATACATACTTCATTGCACTGAATAATTAACAGATGCATTGCATGTAAAAATGACAGTAGAATCAGAATAATTGAGACGAAACATGCTCATACTCTAGCTAAAAAAATATTATTATTATTCATAATTGAAAAATTATTCAATTATAAATATTATTTTAGACTAAAATGTTCAAATTTGGAATATTTAATGAAGAGCAATAACCATTGCTTGGTATTTATAAATATTTGATTTTTCATATAAAATCAGTAATTATAAATCATATATTAAAAATTAAATAAAAACTAAACTGTGAAAGTTACAATTGTAATGATCCTCTTTGAAAAATTTAATTGACAAGGAACATTGTCGAATTTTAATGCATAATGAAAAAATAATTCAAAAAATTTAAGAATTATGAAAAGCTTAAAAAGAATAAAGAACATTTTTTTTAATATTTCTAGGAAAATTTGAAATTACTTTATTTTGAAACATTAATTTAAAGAGAATATTTTAAAAAAAGATTTCCAACATGAAAGAAAAATGTATCCATTCAAATTTTAATGTTTCTAATTGTTTAAAATTATTTGCAGCTCAGTTTTCATTACTTCAAAATGACAAATTTTTAAATTGAAAGTTCTCATTTTTTAATTTCATGGACCGCGAACCAGGAAAAAACAAAAAAATTTTTATATGATTAAAACGTCCACCCTGATTCTTTTTCAGGGAGAATGAAAGATTGGCGAGGGAATAGTAGGGGAATTCATAAAATGAAGTTTGGCATCCACCCTGAAGAAATATTTTATTTGAAACAGATAAAAATAATGGTACTACATAATCCTTTTTTTAATTGCAGGTGCACATTCAGATTTCCGAGTACAAACATAAGGCTTGTCTTTCAATCTCTGGTGGACGAACAGGAACAAGGCAATGTCCGCGTGCCGTCTCCTCCAAGACAAAGAGCTCCACTTCCACCTCTTCGCATAAACATCCCCGACACGGGTTACAGCAGCCCATTCCCATCTCCCACGGGGACAATCAGTGCTGCAAATTCTTGCCCAGCGAGTCCGCGTGCTGGACAAGGCAGGAGAAATATATCCGCGGACCTGCAGATGGTCGCAGCTTATGCCGCGGCAGTCGCAAATGACCCACAAAATTCGGGGATCGAAAGACACGAGGGTGGACAAAGTACAAGCAGGCAGATGAGCCCAGAACCTGGCGCGGAACCACGTTATCGAGGTGGAGGAGGCGGAAGCTCGGGTGCAAATGGAACTTCCGCTCGTTATAGCCCCCCAAAAGATGACTCAAAGCCACCTTATTCCTATGCCCAACTCATTGTTCAAGCGATAGCCTCGGCTCAGGACAAGCAGCTTACGTTGTCAGGCATTTACTCTTACATCACCAAGAATTATCCGTATTACCGAACAGCCGACAAGGGCTGGCAAAATTCGATTAGACACAACCTGTCCCTGAATCGCTACTTTATCAAAGTACCGAGGAGTCAGGAGGAACCGGGAAAAGGTTCCTTCTGGCGGATAGATCCCCAGTCAGAGGCAAAACTTATCGAACAGGCATTTAGACGAAGAAGACAGCGAGGCGTCCCTTGCTTCCGAGCACCTTTTGGATTATCTTCCAGGTTCGTTTACAGTTTAGTGATTAGTTTAGTTCTTCATTTTTTTTTGTGATATTAATTTTAGGAAATTGATACACCTCTGGGATTCCTAGTTTTCTTGTGATTTATTAAATTCTATATTATGGTCTCACAGTCCATTATTGAAATTAATTAAAATGAGAAAATTTCAATTATAACATATGTCAGTTCGAAAACGATTCAAGCAATGGTAAATATGGCGAAAGAGGTTTCAAAATTAAGGTAAAGGGACACGGAGTGGTCACCTGACCGCCTACGATAATTTGAAACCTGTAAAATTATATAATTTGGAATCCACTTTTGGTCGTTTCTGTTTTAAATTTACTTTTTATCTCGTTTTGAAAATGCGGGTTGAGTTGAAAGTATTTTAACTTCAATGCAAAAAAAACTAATCGTAATTGGTTCTAGTCCTTTTGGGCAACTTCTAGTTTCATAAACTACGAAACAAATGAGTGTCAGTAAAATTAACCGAACGGCCGTTTTTCATACAATTTGTGCGCTGCCCTTAAATATTTGAAGATTTTTAAGTTTGAAGACAGTATTGTACAAATTGAATTTTTGTGATTTTAAAATTACTTAAAAAAATGTTCTGTTTTTAAATCAAAATCGAATAATTTTAGAATATAATTATAAAAATTTGACAGTTTTAAACTAATAGCTTTTGAAATTTACTGAGTTTTTAATTAAAAAATTAAAACCATTTGAATGATTTGAACGATTCTAAATTTACGGCATTCAAAATCTATTAGAATAATATTAAAATTTTGAGAATTTAGACAATTTTAAGGTAATAAGCCATTATAGTTCATTGATGTTCAATTAAAGCATTAATTAACTTATGCGGATTATAATCTTCATTATTTAGAATCGTAAAATGTCCCCTGTTTCTCATTTTTTAATTTCCCTTTTTCCCCTTAAAGCCGTAAAACTTTTCCCTTTCCCCCTTTTTCCCCTTTAATATACATTTAACAACATGTTGAAAATTAAAAACCCGGAAACAGAAGTTTGTATCCAATATAAAATTGGAACAATTAATATAAAGTAATATATATTTTAAAAAGTAATAGTAGAAAGGGAAAATTTTTGGATTGAAATCTACAAATTTAAATAATAATTATTATTACACCATTAAGCCGTTTCCCTTTCGGAGTAGGCGTGACTCACTCGGTGGGGAAGAGAGTAGTGTGAGAAAGGGGTTATAGAATTTTTAGATTGATCTAGAATTCTCGTGTTGTTTATTTAAACAACATGTTCATTCGTCAACACTGCTCCGACCCAGGTTGCTGATCAATCTCTCTAGCAATCACCCCACGTGAAGATCCTCATAAAGTTGTCATGTGAGGTTCCCCACTTGGGCCCATTATTATCTAAGGTCTTTTGTTTCAGGCGACATTCACTCTACTGACACTTTTCTTATTAACTACTTTTCGCCATACTTTTTTGTCCTGGTATACTTCTCTAGCTTCTTTAACGTCCATGCATTTTTTCATGCAAAAAATGGAAAAATGCTTTGAATACCGGGGAATTTGTTTCGAAGTTTTTTGTAGCCACCCTGAGACAATAGGGACTGTGAAGCCTCTAGAATAAAATGACTAGACGAAAAGTATAATATAACGTAGGAATCAAAATTGAATGATAGTCACAGGGTGTCCACTCACTTGGAAAAAACGGGAATTGTCTTGAAATGATTATATATCTCGAAAAACTTAGAAATATCATCAAATGTTATTTTTTTAAATTTGAAGTATAAAATTAAATAACAATACTTTTAGTTCGTAAAAGAAGTTTTATGTGATAGTATTTAACTATTTTCTTGAAAATGAAATGAACAAAACAAATTATGGAAAAAAATTATACAAGGAGGCTTAAAAAGAATTATGTTCATTGAAAAACTGTCTTAAAAACCAAACAAATACTCAAGAAAATCAGTTTGTAAAAAAACAATTGCACAAAAAGATTTACAATAAGAGAAATATGTTTTCAAATAACACTGCAAAACGTATTAGCGTTTAAAGCGCATTAGGAACAGATATATGGCAATTGAAAAAAAGGAGACATCCAAACCACCGCTTTCTAACTTCTTTATTGTTAGTATAAAAAAGAAGGACAAATAATAAAGAAGTAAGAGAGAGAGAGGTGGTTTGTATGGCTCCTTATTTTTTCTTCCTCTTTTTTTCAATTTTCATGTATCTGTCTGTAATGAGCCGCTTTGCAGTGTTATTTGAAAACATATGTCTCTCGTTGTAAACCTTTTTATGCAATTTTTTCCCACAAATTAATTTTCTTGGATATTTCTTTTAAAACAACCGTCTTTTCAGAAACAATTATTTTTAAGCCTCCTTGTGCAATTTTGTTGCATAATTTGGTTTTTAAAAGTTTATGTTGGTTTTCAAAAATGTACCGTTCTCAAAAGTTCGATTTTAGGTCAATCAAAAATAATTTTTTTAATTGAAAATTTAACTACTCTATTTTTCATTTAAAATTGGTCTTTTGTAGTTGAAAGTTTAAGTACTATTTGATTAAAAATTCATTCATATTATTGCTTGACAATTCAATAGTCTGGGTGAAATTCTTTTTCTCTCGTGGCTGAATAATCATTCCCAGTTGAAAATTCGCCTTTTTTGGTTGAATTGAACTGTTTTTGATTTGATATTCAAACCTTTTTTTGGTTGAACTCAAGTGTTATTGATTCAAAATTAAAACCTTTCTTGGATAAAATAACATTTAGTACATTTTTCTTTGAGAGTTCATCTTTTTTGGACGAAAATTCAAGTACTTAGTTAACTCATCGTTTAAAAAAGAATTTTTGTTGAGGATTTATTATTTGAATTAAAAATTTATCTCATCCATTGAATATTTAACTATTTAGTTTAAAGTTCCTTTTTTGGTTGAAATTTATTTTTTTTGTGGTTAAAATTTAAGTATTCCAGTTGAAACTTCAATTATTTTGTTGAAAAATCGTTCCAGCTAAAGATTGAACATTTCAGTTGAAAATTCATCTTTTTGCTTAAACATTCATCTATTGCAGTTAAAAACTCATTATTTTAATTGCAAATTCATCACTTTCGTTAAAAATGTTGCTGTTTTGTGGAAATTTTGTAATTTTCGTTAATTTATAATAAAATTTAATTATTTTATTTTCGGTTCAAAAATGATGTTTTTTTCTTGACAATTTAACGATTTTGTAGACAATTCGTCCTTCTCCACAGGAAATGAATCTACTTGGTTAAAAATTCAACTATTTAGCTAAAAATTCAAATTTTTATTAAAAATTCCTTTGTGTGATTAAAAATTAAACTTACAAATGTTTTTTTTTCACGTTCAAAGTTAGAACTGAACTAATGCAGTTGAATGTTCCATCATTTTAGTGCAAAATTCTTCTCTTTATTTTAAATTGAACTGATCCCGTTAAAGATTCATCATTCTTTTTGGAATTTCATCACTTTTAATTCAAAGTTGAACTCTTTTGTGGAAAATTAGTTTTGTTGTTGTTAGAACTTCATTTTTAACAAAAAATTTAAGTATTCCATTTTTGGCTGAAAAGTAATATTTTTTAATTTGAAATTTAACTATTTCGTTAAATATATATCTATATTGTTAAGAAGGCAAAATTTTCAAAGTTTAGGAATTTGAAGTATATTTAATTGATCCGTTCTCTAGAAAAATCATATAAGTAGACAGGTTTTGATTCACAATTGATGAAGAATCTTTTGGAAACATCTTTTTATAAACCAAAAATGATTTTATAGTTTTTAGAATGTTTACACAATCTAAAACATGCATTTTTGTTTTTAAAAACATATTTTGAAACGTTACTGTGCCAATTTCGTGACAAACTCTAAGTTGACTTAGGTGGTTTTTCTATAGAGCGGCTCCATTGAACTCATTATAGTGCCCACATTAATTTCACTTTGCAGAATATATTTCTCTATGTTTATTAAAAATTTCCTTATTTCCTTCCTTATTACTTACTTTCACGAATGAAAACAACAGTTATTTAATTTTACTATTAAATAGTACAATTTTTATACATGTAGGAAAATCTTATTGATAATAAACTAGTAAGTTTTAAGTTTTAGTAAGTATTATGAGTCAATTGTTTAAAAAAAAATGCGAAATACATAAATAAAACCGTACTTTAAAAAATTTTACCCGGAAAAATTTTGAGACAGCTGGGAAACCTTTAAAAATGTCAGGGAATGTTTTTCCAGGATTTGAGTAGACACCCTAAGTTAGTTGCTATGTTCCTAATAGTATCTTTCATTCAAAGAGCAGAATTGCAAAAAACTGCATCGAATACGAACGATCCAGAAGGTAGGAGAACCCCGAGAAAAGTTAGAAGCACCCGCAGCTTTAATTCGCAGTTCCAGAGGTTTTAAGAAACAGAATCATACCCGTTATTCTAAGTTTGTTCCTCTTTATTTTTAAAGACTTATTGCGTGATTTGTGACTAATTTTGGAATGTTCTATATAAATAGGAGCG
The DNA here is from genome assembly GCA_010014905.2 of Druon quercuslanigerum. Lineage (NCBI taxonomy): Eukaryota > Metazoa > Arthropoda > Insecta > Hymenoptera > Cynipidae > Druon > Druon quercuslanigerum. Next base: position 2,676 of record JAAAKG020158867.1, on the reverse strand, counting down.
CACCAGCATCTCCTTCACACGTTGGAATTAGCGGTTTGATGACGCCCGAGTGTTTGAGTAGAGAAGGTTCACCTGGACCGGAATCCTATCCGGACAGCTCAGTTCCATCTCCTGCTGGACAACTTACGAGTCAATCGGCTCCTGGATCTCCTGGTCATCCTTATGTTCCGCCTCCTCATAAGGGAAGGCTGATGCAACAAATTACAGTCGTTACCAATGGCGTCAATAACGATTCTGCTAGGGAAGGTAATGAATTTCACGATTTTATCGATTTTAAGACGTCTTTATTAACATCTTTTACTTTTAATCTGGGGATTTGCTTTGCAGATAAGTACTTGGTGCCTGGGAACGTAGTGGAAGAACATTCATTGTCTCCGGCTGGGCAATATAGTCCAGCGCCTGTTATTGTACAAACGACTTATAATTACAGGTATGTATTTTCATAAATATTTCATTGGATGTTTTTCTTTACCAAAAGCATATTTCTTATGGCATTTAAGTTCACCTATTTGGTTCTAAATTCAACTGTTTGCTTAACAATTAACTTTGCTCTGTTTATAATTCAACCATTTACTTGAATATCTAGTTTATGATTTAAGTTTAATCTTCTGTTTTTTTTAAATTCGTCTGTGTAAGTTGAAAATTCACCATTTTCGTTAAAATTCGTCTATTTTGTGTAAAACATCATTATTTTGATTAAAAATCGTCTATTTGGATTGATTTTTTGTTTGATAATTCAATCTTTTAAAAAATCCAATTTTTTGGTTGTAAACTGAACTGTTTTTGGTTGAAGTCAATTGTGTTCTTTTTTATTCGAAAATTCTACGGTTGAGAATTCGTCGATTTAGTTTGAAAATTCATCTTTTTTTGTTGACGATTCACAAATTTCGTTAGAAACTCAATTATTTGGTTGAAAAACCATTTTCTTCAGAAATTAAACTGCTTTGTTGAAAATTCATCTATTTATATTGCATTCTTTGGTTGTTGATTCACCTCTTTTTCGTTTTAGTTTAATTTTTGTTTGCTTCCTCATAGAGAAGGCTTTGTAATGTTGACATTTAAACAAATTTTAAATTCATTTAATTAAACGGTCCTCAATTTAAAAGTGTCTATTACAATATTTAAGCCATTTTTACAATTGTATGAGTGTGTGTGTCTATTTCACACTTTTTTGTGAATACAATACTGCATCAATACTAATATCGTGAAACTGACCGAAGAGTTTCTAAAAAATATTTATTGCATTTTTTCAAAACTGTATATTATTTTAAAAATCGGTTTTTTGTACTAAAACTCTTTTCATTAACATAATTACGAGTTGTTGCAAGAATAAAAAAGATTCTTTTATTCGGGACGAATCGATTGATCTATAATATTAATATATTTTAAAATAAGTGAAGAAGCTATAAACAAAGCGTAATGTTAAAATAAATGGTTTTCTTATAGTTAAAATTTTTTTCATTAACATGATTGAAAATTGATGGAAGAAAAAAAATTCTTTGATTCGAGGCAAATCGATTGACCTATAATATTAATATACACTTTATTTAAGAGTAAAAAAATTATGCTCATTTACTATAAATGTTTGAAAATTCTGTTTTAAACAGAAAAAAAGAAAAGACTTTTGATCATAAATTTTTAAATAAAATAATTCTGACAATTTCTATAAAAAAAAACTGTACACCTGTGAAAGGGATAGGGTATGAAAGAACGCCTCCTTCCCTTTATCAGCTCGAAAAATTACAATTTCATATAAAAAATTTGTTTTATTATTTTGTATTGTGTATTTTTTGTAAATTTCTGTTTATAAATTTATGATAATAAAAACTTTAGTTTATTATTTGAAAAATTACTAATGCTTCCTCTATGAGGAAGCAAATACATTTGCTAACAGGAAGCAGAGTGCTCGTGAAATGAGCACTATATAAACATAAATACAAAAAATAGAAACACTCGAGATCGAATTCACACCTACTTTTCTATTTGACCCGTTTGGCTAAACGGTATATTATTAACGGTATATTTTCATTGTACCGAAACCAATGACTTTTAAAATTAAACACGCGAAAACTCATCTCCTGCTTGAGGAAATCATCTCGGTCTTTTTCCAACTAGTAAAATTCCAAACGATGCCAATTATGTTTTAAAAATAGATTTTTTCTGATATTTGAAACATGAAAATTGTTGCAAGCCTTTACCGTCAGGAATCGTTTCCTCAGACTTTGACGGAAAAAAGTCTGCAGGGAAGTTTCGCGAACCGAAAACTTCCAGCGGCAAAGTTGCTCCCTGATGTTTAAGGGAAACTTTGACAGAATTTTAGCGAAATCTTTCTGTTTGTTTAAAAGATAAGCGATTTTTTATAGGCTCACGTGCCCTCGACTCGTGTCTACTGACGCCCTCGTCCACGGAGTTGACGGCAAGCTAGCGCCGCCGAGCTTTCGTAAAAACTAATAGAGCAAAAAAAAAAATTTTTTGTAAAAAAATAGCAAAAAATGTGCATTATATGGCATTTTTTTCGTTAGTGGCATTGCTGAGTTCTTAATTAATACCAAAGATATTAGGTCCTAGATACGGCATGGGTCAGTGGTGGGGACGACCAATATATATATCTAACTACATTTTCTTTCATATCGAGGTGCTGCCCTCTTCAACTTTTCGACGTTTCTATGGCAACCG